>JAODTK010000999.1:600000-869069 GCA_026419785.1 Sclerodactyla briareus
AGCTGCCTTGTGGCCAGAAATATGTTCCGTCTTCCTTCATTATTTCTGCCACCCCTTGGTATGTATTATCTGGAGCCAGGAGGTAAACCCAATCATGTATCATCAAGAACAGTATACAATGTAAATAATTAAAAACCCTGACAAGTTTAACATACAGTCAATCAAATGATTCAGCTTGTGTTTAACCACTGCTCATGAATCTACTAGTTCAATCAAGCCTTGTCCACCTAAGGTATTACCTCTGTCTACAGTGGAATTCTTTTCACATATCATACACATGCTCCCACTGTGATTCTACCTGAAGGGATGGGAATGGTCTGTGTAAATATTACATCAACCTCAATGGACCTGCCCTGTAATTGTATAATGTCTATTATCCTTGTCACAACATGCACAATCTTTGTCATCATTACATTGACTAACAAGCTAGACAGAAGTGTCTCCTTGGCAAAAGAATGCTGTTATATCTCAAGCATAAGTTAGGGCCATTGGTTAATTTGTAACATTTTTGAGGGGCATCTCAAGTAAGTACAGTAATGCCCACTATCACTCAGTTGGGTTATACATATTCGTTGCTCCGAATGCATATTGCAACAATTGAACACAAGTATACATTAAATTTTTAGTCACAACCTGACCTAATTTGTTGAAAGTCAGAAAGTGACAATAATGTAGGTAAACAGGCAAAGTGGCACACAGACGTTACTGATTTTTTTTTGGAATCATAGATATCAGCCAGCTCATATATTTCAGAAGTATTACTGTGGTGGATAATATGAAAACATTTCAAATGAAAAGACTATTGCTATTCATTCATATTCGGCCTATTTCTACAGTTATGGCTTACTGTCCCCTGTTTTCCATCATAAAAACTATACTTATGAAAGGACCATGGGCATAAAATGGAGAGAGCTAGACATTTTTCCTTCTCAGGCATTGAAATTCCACCACAAAAATGATAAAACATGTGATTTGGGAGCATGTCACCTAATTCTTGTGTAATGCCGGTTGAGTTATTGAATGTATGGGGTAAGGGAGACCTGGCATGTGTTAAACTCATTCTGCATTGTATATTTGGTATTTTATAGTTTCATTCCAATTAATTATTTCACTTAAACTCAACTTTTCCTGACAAAGGAGGGAAATCTTTGGAAAAAAGTGATTTAAATCAGTGATTTTTTGAAAACATCATTTTGTTTAAATCCACTTTGAAAAAATCAGTGCTTTTCACCTGATTTTATTTTCAACACGCCTGATATGAGTAGATAAGCCCCATAGTTTTGGGGTCATTGATTCAAGGTTCAAGATGGCCAGAAATTCTCGAACATCCCAAGTGTGCAGACCTGGAGCAAGCATCATGACCAAACATTATGCACTGTGGTCACTACGATCCAGAGGGGAGCATTTGGCATGATTTCACATGATGGGCCCTCGGGCCTCCACACCAGGCTTTGGGGCCAAAGTTCCTGAACACCCCGATGCCCCCCTTCCCTTGATGTTATTTTGACCAGCTTTCACCATAATCCATGAAGCACCACTGGTACGAGGATAACATTTTGAACCGCTTGTATACAACCGAAAAAACAGACAGACAGACGAGGTCACAATTGCTCAACCAGCCACATAAACAACTAGTGTTATCACTGGGGAAGGGACTGTTTTCCGCGCAGTGCTGACCCCGTCTTCTGGACATAGAAGCAGCTAGGTCTAGGTCAGAGCTTCACGATCATAATCCTCCACAGCTTGGCGCTGTTCACAGGGCAAGGGAATCTCTACCGTGTTTCATTCTTGTGTTTTAATAGTATCGCACCGAGACACATAGGCCTAGCATTCAAGAATTATTAGGAGCTCATCACAGCAGTAACGAATGCGTACATTATATTGCCATGTATGCGATAAATCACAAAGATAATTGATTACTAAAGTGGTCTAATTTATACACGAGTCATCAACATGATCCATTCCTGGGCGGAAGACCCGAATCAAGTTACGGCTGCAAGCAGCGCACCGTCTAATAGGGGAGTAAAAATTTAAGGCTGTCTGGCCCAAGCAGCAGAGGCTTTCTTCAATTCTGAATTTAAGTGGTAATACTCTGCGTCCTTTCGGAGAGCTGTAAATTCTCTCCTCATCACCACGGGGAGGGCATCTCTACAACCAAGTCTATGACGCACGTGAAGACATCTGAACTGCTCACTGTACGCGAGTATACTGTAGGAACGGCTGCACCGAAAAAACTGTAACTAGCACGGGTATCAGGGAATTAATTAAAGCATTATGCTGCTGAAACATATCCCGAGACTCCCAGTACTTGCAAGTGAGCGGCCGATTGTTCCGTAGTCAACTGTGAGGGAGACTAACCACAAGCTCATTAGATTTCCTGAAAGGCATCAATAACTGCGATAAATTAAATTAATTGTTCTGAGGGATGAAGTAAATTGTATAGTATGGATCGAGCTAGCATCATGTTAAAAATAGTGGCTGGTTAGGGAAGAAACTGCAAATTTTCAGGTTGTTGCCCTAGGCGAATCGGGTTCAGCAGTGGCGCTGCAGTCGCTTGGGTCTCATAAGGCACCATTTTGGGCCACTTGTGAGCAGTTATGTCCTGGTCTCATAATGATGAACCAGAACACCAATGGTGCTGTAGCTCAAACCGCACGAATGTACCAACGAATGTTTCAAACAATGGCCTACTGTGGCCCCTTTAAGAACTTTTGACCTGATCTTCATATGCCAAGATGTCTATCAGTCAAAAAACCTTTCACATCATGGGCTGCAGGCCACAGTGACACCGGGCCTTGGTCCTAAAATCCCTGGGCACCCTGAAGTTATCAGACACTTATATGACTGAACATCATCACTGTGCAACACAACTGTCGGGGAGATATTGGAGATATAGGGATTTTGCATCTATAATGGGGCCCTCGTGCCCTAGTGAAGGTGTCACCTTGGTGCCCCCTCGTGGTTGGTTGCGACGACCATTGTGGGGATGTCAGACACCGCATTATCTTGGTTTAGGGGGGAACTAATGGAGGGGCCGAGCGCCCAACCGGTCAACGAAGCATCGGTGGTGATGGTGACCTACCGGCGTCGACCGCGTACCGGCCCTACCGGGACTCCCGGAGTCGCATCGGTAACTGCGCACACCGTGAGGGGCTGACTGTACGCATGTCCAGGTGCAGAAATCGAGAGGTCCGCCGATACCTTTATAATCCCCATCATACTCGCCAAGCGTGCCCACTGCGGAGGATCAGTCGGCCTAGTCGGAAAGGTCGGCGACTCATCCGAGTGGTGAGGACGAAGAGCCCTCAAGAGTCGCAGAGTGTTGAGATGGCCCGAGTACACTCATCGAGGTTGAGGGCCAAAGGAAAGGCGCGAGACCAAACTTGATTGGATGGTTGGTACCTCGGTAGGCCGGGGCCGGGTCCAGTTGGCTGTGAAGAGTACCTCCAGCGAGAAACTCCTCTGAGATGGTCGCCAGGACCCAAGCGCCAGTTGGGGGGGACCCCCTTCGAAGTCCTCCTCCCTACTGGTAAGGGGCAGTTAGAGGAACCGTGCCCAGACCACGTTTCTCTCGGCCCCTTTGCACATGATCAGTCCAATGGGCCAGTTTGGTTTCATCCTTTTCGGGAGGCAGAGAGAGTCTCTCCGGGACCTGCTACAGGAACAGACCACCCACCCCCCCCCTTCCCCGATGTCTGGTGGTCACAGAGGCAAGCTTGATGTAGCGTTCACCTCCGTGCCCTGACGGAGGCAATCTCAAAATTCCCCACTGATGAGGTCTTCGCCAGAAGATGCCCCCCAACAGCCATGATGACAGTGTCTCATCACACCTGGCCATGGTCAAACGTCAGGCATACCGCCCATGAGAAGAAGGGGGGCGAAGTCTCTACAGAAACCTGCCTGCTCTGTAAGGATTATGGGGAGGAGCCCGACTCAGAGCCTTGGCCATGAGGAGAATAATGGCACAAACTTTAGGCAACCCATGCCGCCCCTTCAGTGTCCAACAGGGTGAGTGGAGGCGGCGCGAGAGCTGTGCAAACAGTTGAATCACGGGACCAACAGTGAGCAGATTAGAGGCTCGCACCTTTGCTCTGGGCGTCGGGCAGAGAATATTCTTGCACTATCGTCAGGGTGGGAAAAATTTGGATGAGCAAGCCTGTTAACTTAGTAACCAACGGCTGGTAAACATGTTCAGTAGCACTGAACATAAGATTATGACTGGCATTAAATCAGTCAACTGTGTCAAGTGCATGCAAGGTTATAGCACTGATGATAGTGTGAATGTGTGTCCACCTCATCAGTGGCCCTTTGAAAATTTTCTGACAAGCACACCAGGCTGGATTGATTTGCTAGATAGTAAAAGGTTTTCTCAGCACCAATTGTGAGAGGCAAAAACACTGGGCGGATCCTAAACGGCACCTACAGGGAGGGCAATGAATGTAAGGGAGACTAGCAGCCCAGGTTGGACCTTTAGTCGTAGGACCTAAGGTCTTAGGACCTTGGGCCTTGATGTTGATGGATTCTTAGATTTACCAAGAACGCAAAAATAGTTGTGCCCAGAGCATGTGAAGAGCAAACAGTTTAATATACATGTATGGAATGCCTCACGAAGGCTGAGGGTGTTTGATAGACCGTCTCAACTACCCCCCCCCCCACCGTTGTACCCCTGATACATTTACTGTGCCAACCACCGGCCACTATTCATAGTAGTAGTCCATCTTGGCAAATTCTAACACATCCGATTTGGCCACACAACTTTTCCTGTCTCTGGATCACTATTCACATATTCAAGTCACGGTCCTGGCTGCAAAAGCATTCACCACGGCATTTTGACATTTCCACTGAAATTCTAAATGATATAGTCTAGTACATCTTTTTATAAAACATACTCACTGTGATAAAAGATCATGTAAAGAGCCTCCGCCGCAAATGCCATCGCTATCCATAATTCTATCTTCTCAAGTAGCTACCAAAATATCTACAATGTTCGCATGCCTACAGTCTTTCATACAAGGATTTCTGTTGGTTATGGAGAGTCATCACCTGCAAAGAAATACAAAGAGAAAAGAAAGAAATATAATCGGAAAGCCAATTCAGGAACAACTGTTTCATTGAGGAATTCTCAGGAGTGCCAAAAAAATATGCCTCAAGCATACAACAGAGTAGGCATGATCAACTGATGTCAATTACGTAACAAATTTCTCAATTACGTATGGAATTGTATTCCTCGATGCTACACCTCTCCTCATTGAACAACAGAGCAAAGGGTTGTTCCTGAATGGTGGAGGTGGATCTCGTACCTTTGATGTGATGTTATATACTATACCTGATTTAATTCTTTAGCCATGTAAACTTCCTAGCTTCCCTAACTTTGAAAGGAAGGCAATGGTGCAACCACTTGGGAATGGGGTCACAGCAATGACAGCCGTGCCTTTGAAAACACAAAACTGTTGCTCACTGCTTCTCCCCCCCACCACACTCAACATCCAAACAGCTGTGCCCTCTCAACATTCATCATATGTGAGGGTATAGTACTTCCCGTATGTCAAATTACAAACTGAGGCCCAAAAGAAGAGGTACTCATCAGAATCTTCGGCGATCTTCTCGTAAGTGCGTACACCCGTGTTCACCGGGTTGCCGAGCCAGTGGTTACCTATTTGAACAACCATGCAAACAATTACAAGGCATTCCAAGTTTCGCTTAAAGATTTCAGTGTTAGCATTTAACAAAAACCAAGTACCAAGTTTCACAAAAATCCGGCAACTTTGAAATTACGCATAAATTAAGCAAATTAGACCTCGTTGAATGACCCATTTGTTACCCTGAATCCTGAGAAAAAAAATCTGGAACTCAAGGTAAACCGTACCCACAAGGTTCATGAAAATCCAAGCACTCAAAGATTTCGCATAACTTATGCGAATTAGGTACGTTGAACGACCTCCATTGAACCCGAATCTTTGCTGAAAAGTTTCGGGACTGAGGTAGACTATATTCACCAAATGTTGTGGAAACGTCGCCAAACTTTTTGAGTTTCGCTAAATTATGCAAATAAGGCGACCTAATTATATCCATATTTCACGCTGAAAAATCTTATCAATTCATCTACCGTATATCCCGCATCTATGTGCCAAACCAAGCGCCCATGGCACCTACGGTTCCATCCGTATCTTGCTAACGACCTAACAATAAACAGGCACTCGGCAAAAAGTGTCTCGCCTGGTTTGCGCGATCGGTGGCTCCTATTATTCACTACACTACACCTATACACAACGCAACTAGTTTCTGCAGACCATTGTCTGTCAAACGACATAATATTTTTCACATTGTACACATGAAATCCCCTACGGAGCACCAATGGTGCTGTATCTCAAACCGCAATAACGCTCATAATTATTTAACTCAGCCATGATCAACAAGGAGCATTATGACGTACTGGAACTTTCATGGTGAATGCTGTTTTGATTTTCTTTAGTTCTTTTGACCTATACTCGATGTGGTCAATGATTGTTATTTCAGCACCTCAGACCTCATACACCCTGGTTTTTTGTTTTTTTTATAGAAAAAAAATTTTATAAATGACAGCTTTTAAAGCCTGTGACAATTTTTGGGCTCAATTACACGCTTTGCCTTCTTATTAGGTGGCTTGTATCGCGAATCTTCAGCGCTCTATGGTTAGAACAGTCACACAGTATTGCATTAGCGCCGGTATCCTGGAATGAATATTAGAGTATTTGGTTATATTTAGGCAGGCGCCAAACATCCGCCGTGGTTTGGCCGAAAGATCCATGGATACAGGTTAGCTGAATGGGTACTATGGCTGAAACGTTGGTGGCTGAAACTTGTAGAAAGCAGTATGGGGTTGAACTCAAGGATCCAACCCAACGAATAGTTTTTGGGCCATAATGCCCTTGCCTGAGCTATTTACTAGTCCTCAACAGTTATGTGGAATGTGTGTAAACCCACTGAAAACAAACACAGTCCGTCACTGAGGATTAAACTGTCCTGACTATGTAGTTTAACTTTACCAGTTTCTCAATTAGCCCAACTTCAGCCTCCCAGGCCAGGCTTACCTATGTAAAAAAAAAAACAAAGTAAAATAAATGAACCTATTGATCGTCACCCCCCCCCGCTATTTCGGGAATTTATACATTCAGTTTATTCTGTAACTTTCACTTGTTCGAAAGATGTTTCAAGGGGTACAAGGATCACCCCAGTGTCCACCTGGTTGCACGATCATGGTTTTCTATAGTCATAATGCAACATACAAGCCTTCCATTTCTTGCCCCAATAATATATGTCAGGACCAATGGGGGACCACACATTTCATGGGAATCTTACCAACTTGAACATTACATGAATGAAGCAAATTATACGCGGATAATGAATAACCCCGTGACTCGAGTCCAATGTAAAAAAATGGACTGAAGGTAGACCATACGCATCAAGCGTCATAGAAATCTAACAATTGAAATTTGGAATGAACTATGCAAATAGACTAACTGAATAACTTCCAGTCTCATTCAAAAAAGTTTCAAAATGGGAATCAGCAAACTTTAGCATTACCATAATCCTGCAAATTAGACAGTATGTTGAATTACTCCAGGGACCCGTAATCCATGTGAAAATTTGGGACTCGAAGTAAAACGACCCACCAGTTTTCATTAAAATCCAACCAATTCATGATTTTGCATAATTATGCAAATCGACACATGAATGACTCCATTGACCCTGAATCTCTGTTAAATAATTTCAGGACTGGATTAAGACCATACTCACTGTCAGTTGATGAAAATCTTACAACCTTGAAAATTAGACAGCTTACTTAGCAATTTTTTTTAGCTCTAAATTAATCAGTGTCATCGACCTCACTTCACCCATGTGCCAAACCAAGTCTCTCATAGCAGTTACAGTTCTACTGGATCTTGCTACAAGCTAAACAATGAATATTATAATAGGCCAATTACCCTCCTTTTATAGGCCAGTTTTTTGGCGCCAAGAACTAGTCAGGTTGTGTCCACCCAACCCTGATACTACATCAAAATGTTGTCAAAATTGGCCGCACCGTTTCAGAGAAATCCTGCTAAAAAGAAAGTTTGTCAGTTCAGGCGAAACAAAAAACGGCAGATTGCGTACTGTAATTTTACTCATGTGTACTTGGGTGTATTAAATTAGTGTTACACATTTGTCAGGGATTGAGCCTTGGAGTAGAGTTCCTATTCCAATTGCAGATGTCATCACAAACCTTGTTGTTACGTATCTCTAACCTACCATACCTTTCACCCCACCCTCTCCCTGACCCCCCCTCATACCAATCTCAACAGCCTCTTTCTTAGCCCCGTTTGTCTCTCTGACTCTCCAATGGAGTGCATTGCAAACTACTTCTACACAAGTTACAACACTGAAACAGTGGGTACATGCCCACGGTGATAATGCTATCGCCATGCCTACTGTTCCTGCTTCCATCCCATAGGCCGCTACATGACTGTCGCCGAAAGGCACATCCTTCAACGGCAAATTTTTTCTGGTGCCATAGTGAATTTTCGTTCCGGCAAAATGTATTTTTTTGTGAATTGATGAGAAAATAAAATGGATTTCCAATGGCTCTATTAATTCCCAAAAGGTATCCCCCAGCAGTAGGGCTAAGCTCCTTAGCCTAACTTGCTGATTTTGTACAGGACCACACTTTAGCTAGATCAGAAAAGTAATACTGAAGACAACTTGCGATAACAGATTCGATCTTTTGTGAATGTGTTTGTATCAACCCATCTACATGCCTGTTTCATTATCTTATGATTTCCAATGGTTTCAGATCTCAGATTTAAACGTTTCGTAGGATACGTTGACTTGTGCTGTAATAATCGTAATACTTAGGCCTAGTACTCCAACAGTATTATATAGGCTTACCACTTCAAACGCTACGAGTAACAAACCTCTGCCACAAACCCTCCCTAAAAATTGCTCCAAACTCCTTGGTTCAAGAATCTATTGATCCCGATCTTCCATGAAAGTTCTGAATTATTTCTAACATATTTAATCTCTGTACTCACATCTCACTATTAAATGAGTATCCATGATTATTCCGTGGGCACTAGTAGATCAAGTGTCACTTTCGAGTAACTGCGCGAATCGCTCGCTTCTCCGGCCGTGTGCGTACGTCGGTATTGCATATGTACAGTACAGTATGGTGCGTTTCTTTCGAAGTGGTGATCCTTGGTAATTACCAGCTAGAGTGAATACAAACCGTAAGGCTTTCAAAGTTATGTGATGCATACAATCCCCCTCGGTTTTTGCCCGCGTCTACCCAATACGGTATGACCGGGTCCGAAAGAACGCGCATACAGTACAGCAAGATTGCGAGGTCAGATCTCACTTGCAGCTAGATTGCGAGGTCAGATCTCTGAGTGAATTATGGGAGAAATGAAAGATCATGGAAGAATATGTCCACTTTTCCATGGAATCAACCTCAGATAACATACATGTAAATTTTGTGAACATGTCATGAAGAAGCACTAGTTGAGAAAACATTAAATGCAATTTGAGACGTCCCATCCTCTTCATAGCAGAAAATGCTTTTGTAGATTTAACAAAATAACCCCTTATTTCCGCTTTAATAACCTTTGACCTGACCTTCACAATGGTCAAAGTTTCCCGAGGTCAATGCACCTTTTTCCAAGTTCGGTCCACATTCCTCAAAGTATGACTGTTAGAGGCCTAGGGGGGGGATATTTCTTTTCACTAGATGGTACTGTTTCAACTCTAATGGCATGATATGACGGTCCATCGAAAATCTGTGTACAATCTGAAAGGAGCGCACCCAATGAACAGTATGCTGAGTTTCAGACAATCTAATGCTTTTTGTATAAGATACCTTTTGTAATTGCGAACAAAATGGCCAATTGTGTTGCTTCAATGACCTTGACCTTGACCTTCACAAGGTCAGAAATGTCCCAGTGGTCAATGATCATCATGTTCAATTTTGTCAACCTCATCAAAGTTTGATCAATTGGCAGCCTAAAAGGCAATTGGTGGGGACCCCAAAAGTCCTTGTGGACAACGATCATTAGTTAGAATGAATGGCGGATCACAAAAACTCAACCGCATCGCTGGTTTGAGGCTAAAATTCTAAATAACTGCGCATAAGTTTGGCTCTTATTACAAACGTCCCTCAATTGCTTTTTTCTGTTCTTCTTCATGCCCCCCCCACCACTCTTCTCTCCCTAAATACCCCGAAATTTGAATCAAGTTTTATCGCGTCGTCAACTCACTCTTTGACCCCAAAAATCCAACTTGAAATGTTCTAAATCTCCTTAGAGCCCGGGCTCCTTTGCCTTTTAAAATCATTTCCTTCATTATTCATGCCTTTTATTTTCCAAGCAGGCAGGACATGCCATCCCCCCCCCCTGCCAGCAGCAAACACCCTCCCCCACCCCCCACCACCAACATATCTCCCTGCAGCAGTCAAGGATGTCTAAATATATCTTTGAACCTCCAACATTTGTCCTCAGTCCCCAGGCAAGAGAGAGGAAAGAAAAATGTTACATATCTTTGAGGTCTAATCCACCTAATCAAATTGTTGGGTAAGAGAGGGTTTGCTTGTGGGCAGGCTTATACAGCACAATTGTCACCGGAGCTATGTTTACTCGTTCCTCGTGCTCATTCTAACAGAAGCTATATTGAGGGAATTCATCCAATCAGAACTCAAACACATCCGATTCAGAAATGTTAACGACCATACCTACTGATTTGGCGGAAATTCTACCGAAGTTTTTTTTTTTGGAAATTGGTCCACTGACCCCAGCTGTACCTTCAAAATTATCAGGAATAAAGGTGGATCACATCTACCAAGTTTTGTGGAAATCCAAGGAAGTTTCAAAAATTGCATAAAATATGCAAATTAGACACATTAAAGGACCTCCAGTGACCCCTACTTCACTTTTAAATTTATCGGAAACCATGGTAGACCACAATCCACTAAGTTTCGTGAAAATCTGACGAACTTGAAAAATTCCCATGAATTATGCAAATTAGGACACTTAAGTAGAATTTTAGGCTGAAAATCTAATCAGTTCATCTAACTGTCATCCAGGTCCTACATGCCAACTACATCATTGTAGCAAATACGGTTCTTGCATAATCTTGCTAACAAGCTTAAACAATAAATTACAATAAAATAAGCTAATCACCCAACTTGATTAATGGACTTTGCTGCCCAAACTCAACTACAGATATGACCAAACACCACAACCCCGGTGACTACCCACGAAATGTTGTCATAATAAAATCGGGGCCCTCCATCAACAGTTTGTGAGAAATCTCCTACACAGAGAAAGCAATTGTGACATACACACACACATACACACACACATACACACACACATACACACACACACCATAGTGACCACTAAGTCTCTTCTAAAATAGGCTAATTACCTTATTTAATAAGTGACTTTTGTGCCAAAACTACTCAGATCGGTTCCCACCAACTCCGATGCTACACTGAAAATTTTGTCGCATTGCACTTACCGTTCTCGAAAGATATCCTGCTAACTAGAAAGTATGACACACACACATACAAACACACACACATACACACACACACACATACATACACACACACACCATAGTGACCACTAAGTCTACTGAACTTCATTCATTGCGAGACAAAAATCTATATAAAACAACCTATAGTCCCCGGTAATAGGGATAAGGAGTTTTAATTCGAAATAATACGAAAGTAATTCAAGACGATAGAAGAAGACTTGTTCATTAAATTATGGCGAAACAAGAACAGCCCCCTACAAAGTGTCGATGAAGCATAAGTCGAGAGCTGGGTTATGAGAACAGCCCAGTAAGATGAGTTACGAGGGGCCACTACTAATAAGATGAGCTTAAGAAGTTGAGTTGGGAGCACAGTCAATTATAACGTACAGTCATGACAATCAGATTACACTTCCAAACAATGTTCCATCAATTTGAAAGTTTGCTAGCCCAAGACCCGGAACACAGTAACATTTTGATGACGTGCTTGTTCACATGCATTTTGATAACAGGTTGAACCCTCCTCAGATATCCTATTACTATAGGGAAAGTGCTCCATCGATGGTTGACAGACTTGGGATACTGTGAGCAATTCTATCCACCCCTGTTGGTGAGAATTGGCAGAGGCAGGATTATGGGAGGCAAGCTAGAGCACTTCCTCCCCTCCCCCCCCCCTACTTTTTGGCCAAGGTCCTGTTGCCTAGGCACAATTTTGACCTTCTAGTAATTTCCCCCCAACCCCACTCTTAGTAGTGGCCACACTTGCAAAACCCCCGGCCCTCTTGCTCTTATCCCACCCATGAGAAGCAGCATGGGCAAACTTCCAAAAGCCAACATCATGAGACAGGATTTTATTTTGTGGAGGAGTTCAAGAGAGACGGACATCATCATTGGATTCCATGTAGCATTACATGCCCTCGCGCATGAACATCAGTGGTCCGACTTGAACTTGCAGACCTAGCCGATTTCCCAGGTCAATCCTCAGACACACAAAACATACAACTGCACGTTGACAGGTACTGTAATGTACTTCAAACAGACAGAGAGACCCTTGCACACTCAACCTGACAAGGGAGCACACAGGTATCATCTGATCACTTCCTGAATAGTCTGTTTTGTAATAAACCTGCCTGCAAACAATGTGGCATATTGCATGGTCATAGAACAGGGCATAGCACCAGCAGTACTGTACTACGGTGGTGCAGGGAGATGTATCATGTACCCTACCTAGACTGAAACCAATACACGGGGTACAATTGGACTGCTCAGGATCATCAATTTGGCAGGTTTCCTAAATAGGAGTGTGATGTCTGAACTGAATTGAAGAACACATTTCAATCAATCGGTGTGAGAAAGGTCTGTTCAGGCAGTTTTACCAACTCACTCAACATAAGCCTCCACAGTACAGACAGTGTGCAGTGTGTAGACAGACCGCTGTTATCTGAGACTGTTCAACTCTCAAATTCTAGACTGGGAAACACAGGCATAAACAGACAGAAATTAATGGCCCCAAAGCATCAGAAATTTGGGGCCCCAGAAATTTTAAACAACAGCCATCAACAAAACACTGAGAGTCGCTGCTAAGGTTTGAAGAACAGTCAGTAAACTAGTGCAAGGAACCAAGCTTTGCAACTATCTAGCACACTGCTACATTGCCACAAAATAAGGGTATGTACCAAATTAAGACCAGAAAGCCAAAAGGCTTAGGATTCCTTGACTTCTTTCTGACAACCTAGAGCCAGACACAAGGACAAATGGGAGATGGACCAACTCATGATAGGCAACATAACGTTCTGACGAAATTCCCATTTTTCCCAACTCAAACCAACAATTAGGTTTCTGGACTCTTGATAAAGAAACTACAACTAAATTTCAAGGGTTTCAAGGACTTGAATCAGACCAACCATTCTTGGACTTATAGGTTTACACGTTTTCAGACTTGACCTTGGTGACCTCAGAGACCTCTGACCTGACCCAAAACGATAGGGTTAATGTACTCATTCAGGGGAACCCACATACCAGTATGAGCTGCATCTATCAGGGGGGGTCAAGATATAGTGTTTAAAGGCGGGTTCACATATATTTTTTAACACAAACGCATTTGCAGACTGCATAGATTCCTTGGACTTCGTCAAGGAACTCACGTTAAAGAAGATCTATTCCTTGAAGAAATACTAATTCTCAGATCCAGGCACAGTGTTAAAGAGTATTGTGCTAACGCCTAGTTTCCGGTGGCACAAATGGCGGCATGGGGCAACGCGCTATACCCACAAAACATAATATCCTGCCTATCTCTTATAGTGACAGGAGGGTCAGTGACAGGGGATATCCTGAAAAATGTTGCAAAAGTGTCTTGGGAGAAAAGTGGAACTCTAAATGTGGTTGATTTGATTATGATTGATGGATTCAGGAGCAATTAAGGCTCATCCTGGAACCCTGGCCATATTCATTCATGGATGAGCACCGCGATAACGCCCCTTCTCTTCTCGACTAGTGCGCAGATTATATCGAGGCAGGGGTGTAACCAACCCAAACCTGCTCCAGGACTGCCATTTACGCACCACCATGAAAGGCTATCAGTGAACTCAGGACCGAACCACTTTCTCTGAACCTGGAGAAGAGAAGTTCCAAAATCAACGTGATGCTCATTAGCAGCCAGACAGACTCATGTGAATATTCCCGGATGGGTGTGTTGTTTCCCGAAAAATCCTAAACGCCAGTGGGTTGTAACATGCATGGAAATGGGCAGCAGTACCCAGCCAGCAGACAAAATAAAGAGTTATGTGGCAGAATTTACAGAGACAGAATAAGGGAGGAAAATAGAATACGTAGGAAAACAACAAACACATCCATACAGTTTGTTGTTTACATGATACAAATCCTCTCTACAAAACCCCTGGGGAATATGGGGCTCTTTGACATAAGCGAGGTGATGAGCAACATGTTACTATCAGAGAGGGTTGCCAATGACTCACACAACATATTGTCGAATCACATGATCACGTAATATTTTCAATAAGGCCGTCACTTTGTCAATTGGTGGAGCGACGCTCGGCAGTACCTTCAACCTTAATCCCCGCCAACATATCCAATACAGTAAGTATTCGTTTACAAACTAAGGTGAGAAACCAGGTTAAGGAGCGATTCTGTTTGGTACAAAAGCGACGAGAGAAGATAGGAGAAAATGATGGAGAAAGAGAGAGAAATATCAACAAATCCCAGCCAACGTGAAGGATACACTTGAGAAGCTGCATGCATGCCACGATGAAGATTGAAAAGGGGGATATAGCTCAATTTGAGCGAACGGTGAAGCAAAAATTTAATGAAAAGCCAAATTGCTTGAGAAGCAGACGCTCCGTCTAGCGAAAGAGAAGGACAATAGGGTGGCCAGACGGGTAGGCTGTGAAATGGCAGATGCTCGGATATAGCATATTGGGTGCGGGGTCGATGAGGGGTAAGTTAGAGGCAATGAAAATAGATCACTCCATACAAGCCTACCATGTAAACATATACTTTGGACTAAACGTAGCCTCCACCTGAATCAGCCATAAATGAACATATCACAGTTTAGCATTACTCCGTCGCTCCTGGGGTGATAGATCCTTCGTGTTGCCGCACCCCAGTTATGGAACTCTCTTCCGGTGAACATTAGGAGGTGTAATACACTTGCTGCATTCAAGAGGGCTCTCAAACCCATCTTATGTTACAGGCTTACTAGCTGTCCGTGCTTGCTTTGGTTTTGTCGTGTTTCTTCTCTTCTTTTCTCTCTCTCGCTTTCTCTGTTCTGCGCCTTGAGCATTTAGAATGGGTATGTGTGCATTATAAATCTTCATTATTATTTTTTACTCATCACTTCGAAAAAGATCGAAGAGTTTCACGTCAGTGGTTGTGCACCAATCCACTACAAGTCTACAAGGCCATTGTTTCAATTCAGGGCACAATTTCATAACTACAAATTTCAGATAACTTTCATCCGAACTTCACCTCTATGTGTATAGTTCCATGCCTCAATTTTCAGTCTTCTTGCTTAAACAGCAGTGGGGCTTTGTCCCATCAGATTATTTTTCCTGCACTTCTTTGCACAAAAGTGGCAGGGGACGGCAGTGGCATGGGGGGAGCAATGTGGACATGAGCATGGCGGTACTATTTCACCTCTCCCCCCTCGACCTCAAAAACTGGGGAGAGAACTGGGGGGGGGACCGCATATATTTCTATTTATCACACAACCCACATGGCAGTTTGACGTGAGACTCCTGCATATTTTCTTCAGTGATGCAGGGATGCATGCATAGCCCACACACTGGCTACAACACATGTGCACAGCAGTAGTGCCAGTATTCAGCGTGTTGCTATTGATGTGTACATAGCACAGCTAATACACAGCTATTTCAGTGACTCGCATTAAAATTCTAACAGAACTAGCAACACCTTCATTATCTAAGGATCATGGATTCGCGATGAATGATGCTGTGATTCACGTTGACCTACAGTACATAAACCTCCATGAATGAATGAACTAGATTTACTAGATAGTCGATACAACAATTGTAATTAACAGCTCCAGCAATGATTCAATCACATTTGAAACAAGTTTCAAGCCATGTCTAGCTTCGGGGTCAACAACGAAAGCCTACGTTGGTGCAATGCGGCAGCGCAGTTACGAGTTAATTGTTTAGAGCTACTCTTTGCTGTGTGTACAGTGTGGACACGGATTCTATGATCTCTGCATCTTAACTAGCAGTGGTGCTTTTTTCCCATCATATTCTTTTTTCCTGACTTCTTTGCAAAAGTGGCATGTGGGGCAGTGGCAGTGGGGTGGAGCAATGTGGACATGAGCATGGCGGTACTATTTCACCTCTCCCCCGTCGACCTCAAAAACTGGGGAGAGAACTGGGGGGGGGACCGCATATATTTCTATATTATCACACAACCCACATGGCAGTTTGACGTGAGACTCCTGCATATATTCTTCAGTGATGCAGGGATGCATGCATAGCCCACACACTGGCTACAACACATGTGCACAGCAGTAGTGCCAGTATTCAGCGTGTTTTGCTATGGATGTGTACATAGCACAGCTAGTACACAGCTATTTCAGTGACTCGCATTAAAATTCTAACAGAACTAGCAACACCTTATTATCTAAGGATCATGGATTCGCGATGAATGATGCTGTGATTCACGTTGACCTACAGTACATAAACCTCCATGAATGAATGAACTAGATTTACTAGATAGTCGATACAATTATAATTAACAGCTCCAGCAATGATTCAATCACATTTGAAACAAGTTTCAAGCCATGTCTAGCTTCGGGTGTCACACAAGTCAAGCCATTGTTTGGGTGTAATGCGGGGGGGGCAGGCAGTTAATTGTTTAGAGCTACTCTTTGTTGTGTGTACAGTGTAGGACTACGGATCTATGATCTCTGCATCTTAACTAGCAGTGGTGCTTTTTCCCATCATATTCTTTTTCCCTTACTTCTTTGCAAAAAAGGGCAGTGGGGGCGGCACATTGGCAAGTGGGTGGAGACAATGTGGACATGAGCATGGCGGTACTATTTCACCCTCCCCCGTCGACCTCAAAAACTGGGGAGAGAAACTGGGGGGGGGAGGGACCGCATATATTTCTATATATCACACAAACCCACATGGCAGTTTGACGTGAGACTCCTGCATATATTCTTCAGTGATGCAGGGATGCATGCATAGCCCACACACTGGCTACAACACATGTGCACAGCAGTAGGGCAGAGTATTCAGGGTTGCTATGGATGTGTACATAGCACAGCTAGTACACAGCTATTTCAGTGACTCGCATTAAAATTCTAAAGAACTAGCAACACCTTCATTATCTAAGGATCATGGATTCGCGATGAATGATGCTGTGATTCACGTTGACCTACAGTACATAAACCTCCATGAATGAATGAACTAGATTTACTAGATAGTCGATACAATTGTAATTAACAGCTCCAGCAATGATTCAATCACATTTGAAACAAGTTTCAAGCCATGTCTAGCTTCGGGTGTCACACAAGTCAAGCCATTGTTTTGGTGTTAATGCGTCAGGCAGTTAATTGTTTAGAGCTACTCTTTGTTGTGTGTACAGTGTAGGACTACGGATCTATGATCTCTGCATCTTAACTAGCAGTGGTGCTTTTTCCCATCATATTCTTTTTTCCTGACTTCTTTGCAAAAGTGGCATGTGGGGCAGTGGCAGTGTGGTGGAGCATGTGGACCATGAGCATGGCGTTAATCACCTCTCCCCCGTCGACCTCAAAAACTGGGGAGAGAAACTGGGGGGGGGAAAACCGCTATATTAATCTATATATCACACAACCACAGGCAGTTTGACGTGAGACTCCTGCATATATTCTTCAGTGATGCAGGGATGCATGCATAGCCCACACACTGGCTACAACACATGTGCACAGCAGTAGTGCCAGTATTCAGCGTGTTGCTATTGATGTGTACATAGCACAGCTAGTACACAGCTATTTCAGTGACTCGCATTAAAATTCTAAACAGAACTAGCACACCTTCATTATCTAAGGATCATGGATTCGCGATGAATGATGCTGTGATTCACCGTTGACCTACAGTACATAAACCTCCATGAATGAATGAACTAGATTTACTAGATAGTCGATACAACAATCATAATTAATTACACACACCAGCATGTTCCTCACCATTTGAAACATTTCAACATGTCACTTCGGGTGTCACACAAGTCAAGCCATCGTTTGGGTGCAATGCGGCAGCAGTTATTGTTTAGAGCTACTCTTTGCTGTGTGTACAGTGTAGGACTACGAATCTATGATCTTTGCAAGAAGACGAGCTAGGGGGAATATTGAGAAGCATGGGCAAAATTGTTTGCAACTGAATCAATGACCTCACGTGGGGGTTATCCAGCCATTTATCTGTAGTGTAGGCCACCCAGGGCACGGCAAAGGCTAGATTGTAGCCGTCCCTCACGCAAAGTTGGATGGCGGCTTTGGGAGAGCCGGGCGGTATCTAGAGGAATATGGCAAGACTAAGCCTGCAATCAAAACAATCACTTTACAATGAAGATGGCCTACCTGTTAATCCAGGAATTTTTGTGGAACAGGGTCATAACTCACTGTGCTTTATTGGGACATGTGTGTGAAGTCGAATACTCAGAGACCATGAACTGCATCCTGCATTCATAAATTGTTTACAGTTTCAATTTGGATAAGGTTGGTTCCTGTAAAATATTCCCGGCCCACTACCCCAGTATCCTAGCTACAGGGCCACTGTGATACAATTTCGCTCATCGATGCCCCTCCAACCGTCCACCAGCCAGCCTGCATGCAGAGCCAGTAAAAATTGCTCGCTTTTGCATTCCCAGAGCACAGAGTCTGCGGAAGCACTGCCCCTGCCCACATATGGATGACAACTTTTATTAATTCTATGTTTTCGATTTTCAGTGGGCTACCTGCGGTATGAGACTGTAAGTGGCTAACTCAAAGGTGGAAAACAAGTCAAGGAGTGATTCGTTAAATACAGCAAATATCATGCAAATATGTACTTTGGACAGAGTACAGAGTGCAGTCTACACATGACTTGACCATAAAATTAAACATAACAGTTTCAGCATTATTCAATTAATTTTCGAGGAAGATCCAATCAATTAGGTGGGTGTAGGTGGGTGGTTATGACCAGTAGTTCGGAAGGCTGGGCATGTGTACTGCGCAGATATTGCAGCAGCATGGGTCCAGGCCATAAATTGTACGGATTTGCCAATAGGGAGGATGAGGCCACATCTGAGGGCGCCAATTCCCTTGGGTCCGGACCTCAAAACCCCCCCCAAGACAATTTTCTCGGTACGTGGCTGCCAGCAGGCATATATAAATGTCATACTTGCACAATCGCAAATATTCTTTGTTTTCCATTAAAATTTACACTTCAAGAATCACTTTGAGAATGTAAGTCTATGAGAGAGGATGCTGGAAGTGAATGTCAACTGAGTAGTTTATCATTATCATTTTAATGGATAAGGAGCGTAACTGACGGTACTGTATATCGTATGTAACTATAAATGCACCTTCGTAAAACTGTGTTATTCCTCTAGAAGCACGCACTTGTTGATGCTCAGACAATACCTTCATGAGCTGGGTAGTTAGCATAGTGCTGTGTGCTCTCGTGGACCTACATGACCCACCAATTTCGAGCCAGTAGTCATGCCCTTGCCTGTGCATCGAGACCAATTCCCTCGCTTTGCAACCCCTCAACCTCAATCCCTTCAAACAGAACTGCTAGAAGTCCAGGATATCCTGGTTGTTGTGGAACAGCTGGGTGAGCTCGGTTTGCACATGCAGTAGGTGTCTCCTTGCAAGGTGGGGTGGGCGAATTCGCGGGGGATGGGGGGGGAAGGGTGAGGAGGGGTACAAGGCCTGGAATCACACCTGGTCAATGTTCATGATGAAATATAATTTGTTCAGGGCCTGCATAAGTTTACCATTTCTCACTGGATGGAGGGTCACAATGAGTACAAGTTTTTGATGCAAATATTTGAAATGCTACAATGGTTCGATGTTGTGGTATGTTGTGAAAAACATTTATAAATTCCATGGTTTTGAAGCTTACTGTTCTCATCGGTAAAAAAAAACTTTGGAACTGTTGAAACTATGCTGGGGTTTTTTGCCGATACAGTCTTGGAATGTGACCCCATATTATAGTCTTGAAAATAACATCCCCACTCCAGTCCCTGCTATCAGGGATCGAATAAGGAGCAAGGCCCATGGTTACTTTTCAAAAGAAATAGCCCATGGTTCGTGGATTCTGGCATGGGACCGGGGTTATTTTGGTAGGACCCAGGGCTCTGATCACTTTCTCAGCTTCTGCATTGGTGGAGGACCAGGCTTCAAGAACCAAACAGCGCAAGTCAAAAAGTCTTGCAGCTGCGGACGCATAATTCCTGGGCAAATACACTGCAGGTTCTTCACCAATCAACATTTATTGTTGGTTCACATTTAATTGACCTTTACTGACTCTGTCAAACTTTGGAATGGCTTGAAACATGTCTAGTCTACCCCATACCACATCTAATATTTGCTATCAGGTTCCCAGCACGAAGTACCCAACTACTCATTCCGAGTTATGTTTGGCCGATAAGCCAGTATCGTTTTCAACCGATGATCCTATCAAAGTTTGTTCCGTATCGGCCCGATCCCGATACCGATATTGTTTTTACCACAGTAAGTTTGCGTTATGGTATTCGTTCTCATCGGGTCGTTAAACACCTAAGTAGTACTATCAAACTATGTTCGATTCATAACCACTGAGTTACAAGGTTCCGTTGTATGTCACAAAGTCACACATAAATTACCCCACATAGATTCAGTTTTTGAGTTTTGACATTGCAAAAATTCAGTCATATCGTGTTCCATACCAAGCTGGGAAAAATAATTTGCACTTGATAACCCGTCGCGTAAGCAGCAGTAGTAATATCGCACAGGCTATGAGAAACAGAGTGCGGTGTACACACAATTGGTTTGTTCATGCATGCTGATTGAACGAAGAATGCCCGAATTGTGTGACACGATTTGTGTAGCGCTGCATGTCAGGTCGCGATAACCGGCACTTATTGCGTAAGTAAATTGAGGAGTTACATATTTTAGCAAACCCAGGCATATACCCTAGAACCTGTCACTCACAGTATATTCTCTAAATAATCCAATACAGTCCCCCAGTTCCATGTGAAATTGTCAATACAGAAACGTTACAAGATCTCCACCCACACACAGACACAATAGCAATGAAAATTAGAGACCCTCAGTCCACATATAATACAATGATAACGAGACTCCCGTCGGATCGAGGTTTGGCATTTGTAGTATACAGCCGTGTATGCAGTGCGTGTGTGCAGACTGTACATTCTGGTGATCGTTGAAGGCCCCGCCAGTCAGTTTTGTGTCGACTGCGAAGACCACGTGGATGCTAGGCTAGCATAACTGCTGTTAGCGAGCGATGTATTGCAGTGTTTGACACAGAGCTGCGCGAGTGGCGAAGGCTGTGATCGATTGGTATTACATTGCGGCTGCACAGGCAGTTTGTTGTGTCGATGTGGAGGCCAAGGTGGCGCAAAACGGAGCCTGATGTAAGGAGTATGTAATCTATTGATGGGTTTGACACAGAGGTGGCGGCGAGGGGCGTGGGTCGAGTGGCTTTTATGATCATAAGTATGTCTCTACTACATTAAAACTACAAGGCAGTTATTCTCTGGGATAAATAAGAAAAAAACAAGGGGAAACTCGAAGGTTCTGCATAAATCACGCCAGGGTGGATATCAGGTTGGTCATTATCGGCAAATGTCACAAATTTACCGATACTGATATCATGCCGATAACACCAATCCGGCCGATCCGATAGGGTAACCGATATCGGCCCAACGCTAATTCCGAGGCCTGTATATTAGCTTATGTACAAAACTTTGTGTACCCATCACACTCCTTGGCCTGTAGCAGTGAACAGTGTAAACCCCCCGATTCACAATGGAAGATCTAGCCAACACTACTCATGAGAGGTGCATGACAGAGCTTCCACATAACGCCTGCAGCTCCATGGATTAATGTAAACAACCACTCTCACAGAGATGGGAAGGGTCTGTGTTAGACAATTGGGGTATTATTTGGATTAATTAAATCTAATCACACTCGTGCAAGAGAAAATGTAACTCAGCCTAGCCAGTGGCATGCTTCATCCACCCACCAAGTTTTACCCTTACTGCATGTACGGTTCAGAAGGTACTATGACCGTGAAGAACAAACGGACCGAACGAACAAAACTAACGGATGAACGAACTGCGGAGAGACATGATTCTTGTATAGCTGCTTACCGGAGCTAAAAACCCGACTCCCAAGGCATACAACCTAGCTCACATGCATTACTTCATATACTGAAGCACAGTCCCTTCTGCCAACAAACATTGAAATAGTGATTGCTGCATTTATCAGTAGAGTACCTAATGTGACCCAAGTGAATACAATTTCATTGGACCTGGGCCTTATGATGTATTTAGAGGGGGCTAGTAGCCCCTGTTCCTCCCCCCCCCCCCTCTTAATGTGAACCTGCCAGCTATCCCTGGGTATGAGGGAGCCATGGTCACAATTGACAAGTGCATAGTGTGATGCATGAGTGCTTGTGCTATTCAGGTTTACTACAATCACCCTTCAACTACAGTGCCTGTGAAGGCCTGGAAGTCAGCTGAAGGGTTGGAAGTAGGGCAGACTCAATCAAGTGTTGAAGTATCAAAGTGCCTGGAAATTCTTGAAATTCCATTACCTGCTTAGATGTGTAATTGCCAGACAGTTATAGATTTCCATCTGTGGCTATCAAAACCTTTGGAGGTGTTTTCTCAAAGTTTGTTTTAGGTGTTCTTCTACCCTCATATACATGTGCAGTAGCTACATCTGCTATGGTAGAACAACCGAAGCATTGTTCTAAGGAGAATTTAGCTGAGGACACCGGTTTGAAAGGAACATTGCATCAGATGAATTATTATGGAATGCAATCACATTCTACCAGGGTATTACCTCATACCAGATACTGGCTAGTGGAGCTGGGGGTTCTACAATATGTCAATGGTATCCCCCAGGGGCCCCACCCATTGTAAGAGGTGACTAGAAGGAACCACATTAACACTATGCAACATATACATGTGTCAATGTGCTGTTAAACTTTACCTCTCTATAGTCTACTCATGCGCCCATGTCTCGATCTGTCGTCCATCCATCTCACCTTGCGTACAGATTCATAATAGGTTTTTGTGAAATTGTGGGCCAAAAAAAAAAAAAGCAGAATTTGAGAGCAAAGATGACAAGACATTAAACTGTGTCAAGAATCCTTGCTCCACAAGAGAGATTTAGTTCAGAAATTGTTCAGTTGCATGGCACCAAACTTCTCTGGTGTGTACAATTGTGCAAATTATACACTCTGAAGTTGTAGATTTGTCAATGTTTCATGGGGGCTCACCATTCACCTATGGTACAAGTCTATTCACACCTACCATGTGCATAACTGAATTGTTGTAAACCTCACCTTGACAAGATCCAGATTTGCTAAGCCCTATGACCATCCAACCAATTACTGTGTACCTTAACTTGGTCCCAACAAGTTCCATTATTATTTCTAATTCCTCTCAACTTGAATCAGAGTGGGAGTGGGAGCACATGCCACTGCTTGCAAACAATACATGTATGTGATACAGACTGAAGTACTGCCTCATGGCAGCAAACATTGAAGGCCTACTGGCAAATAATTGGTTAGCCTCATTTCCCTTAGCTATGATTTTGCTGTTTTCCATGAGAATGCAACACAATGAAACTCTGGGGGCCACTGATTTGCATACTTTACGCATATTTTCAATTTCGTCGAATTTGAACAAAACTTGGTGGGTAGAGACTATAGTTGATTCCGAAAAAAAGAGTCATCGCAGGTCAATTTGCATAATATAGGCAATTTTACAAACTTTGTGCGATTTGAATAAAACTTCGTGGATGGGGGCTACATTTGTTACTGACAAAGTTAAAGGTCATTTCAAGGTCATCGTGGGTAAAATTTGAATAATTTATTTGACGTTTTTTGTAACTTCTAAAGATTACAACAAAACTTGGTGGATGAAGGCTATCTTAGTTTCTGACCCAAATGGAGGTTTTTATGGGGTATTAAGCTGTGTTTCCACGAGGCGGGCGCAGGCGCAGGCGCGGACGCAGGCGGATAAGAATGGCTCACCGTTATTTTCCACTAGGCGGAAGCAGACGCGGGCGGGCAGGTGTGGACGCAGGCGGGCGCGGATGCGTTTTTTTCTAATCGATCAGGTAGCGATTTTACCCGCGAGTGTCCGCGTGGTATTTTGCAATCATTTCGAGGACCTTCCCCGTTGTCACAGGTGCTCGTGGTAAACAAATTGCACAGTACAATAGGCTGAGCAGATGGGCCACATGTTCGCATTGCACTGAGAATGAATAGCAACGTTGTGTCTTGCGAGGGTTCTTTGTCAAGTCTGAAGGAGACTCAAATGTTAAGAAATTAGATTTCCCGGAACAATGATAAAGGCCAGCTAGAGAAAGGCATTGAATTGTTGTCTCTTCTAGAACATTCATCATATAATAAATTTATATACATTTATTGGGCAGTGTTTTTTTTTTTGGGGGGGCTGCTTGACAGGTTCTCATTTTCACCCATTTCAGGGCGCCCAGAAATGTAATACTGAGTACGTCTGGGCCTTAACAAGAGCATTGGGCACTGTTTCCTATTTGAGAAATTGAATGCTTGACATGTCAAGTGACAAACTTGAACACCATCGCGACCCATATCCAGACTTGGAGAGCAAGGTCGAGAAGGGGGAGAGGAAAATTAACTGATAAGCATTAAGTCTCACTAAGCAGGGGGAATGATAAATCCGCCTCCATGCTTGAACACAAGTATTCAACATCTGAACATCAGTCTAATTTCAGCAGACGCCTCGAAAGTGAGCATCAATCCACTTTTGTCAGAATGGAACACCGTGTTCTGAACTATGCTCAAAGCTGAATCCACATTCTGACGATGTGTGAAAGAAATCTACGAGGACCCAATGGTACAGGCTCTAAACCTTTGTTTTACATTTACATGTCTAGTTTAGGCTTGTACTCAGTGCAGGTCAGCAACTTGTTCCATTTAGGCTTGTACCCGTGTAATGCACAACAGTGACATGGTTCATGTACACTGGAACTCTATGCATAATACTGAAATGTTTAAAGTAGGCTGGTATCTAATGCAGGTGACTGCTTTTCTTTATGTAGTCTCTATACCTAGTGTGAATTTTAAGCTAGCATATTCTCAAACTCTGTTCTGCACTGGAACAGATGGCCCCCCCCCCAAACCCCAAATCCTAACCTTGACAGATGTCTATCTTCTTCCTACCCATACAGGCACAATCATTCCTACAGTGTAGACATGTGGACCACATTGGCTTGATTTTATTTCCTGTTTACAGGTCCATAGTCAAATCCTCACATTCAAAGCATGTTTTCCCTGGTAGAAAAAAAAATAGCCAACTTCGCAAATGATTTTCCATTTCAGGATACTTCGGTCTACGAATGGCCTCTGCAATTCCCTCAGGATGATCAAAAGTATTTAACTGATTGCTACTCCCATCAGGATTCAGTGAACTTGTAACACATGCTCATGACCTTCAAGACGGATAAATGGAGGAATCTCTAATCTCCTCTCTGCTGGCCTCAGATTTTCAGCTTCCTATGTTGTGCGATGTATCATTTCCGCTGGTACTTTGCAAGCACCATTGTATGTAATTTCATAACCTTGGACCAAAATTCCTGAAAAGCATGTAGGTACGGCTACTACCCCATATTATGAAAGAACATCAGCACTGTGCACCAAAATCTGTAGGAGGAGAATCTTATGCATGATTGCACAAGATGAGCCCTAGGGCCCACATTGGGCCTCAGGTCCAAAATTCCTGAGACCATGAAAGTACGGCTATTCGCCCTAACCCAATCATGACTGAACCTGCCACAGAATTTGTAGGATGAGAAGCATTTTGCTTTTTCTTTACATGATGGGCCTAGGGCCCACATTGGGCCTTGGGCGAGGTTTGCAAACCCCCCAATGGACCACTACCCAAAGACCATTACATGTAACTTTAAAGAAAATCAATTGGAGCTGGTAAGAGGAGATGCATTTCAAGCACCATTGTGTGTAGTTTCATAAAATGGGCCACAGGGCCCAAGTGGGACCTTGGATCAAAAATTCCTGAACACCCCAAGGTACAGCTATTACACTATCATCATGGCCAAACATCAGCACTGTGCACCAAAATTTGTAGAAGCATTTTGCGGATTTTTACCGATGGGCCCTAGGTCCACACCGGGCCTTGGGTCCTAAATCCCTGAGCGCCCTGAAGTTACAGCTAGTACGCCAAAATTCCGGAACAAAGTCCGAAGATATGCTTTAGGAGGGCCATTATAGACGAATAGTATCAGTTTCACCAATATTTGTAGACAAGAAGCATTTTTTTTGCATAAAATCACAATAACTTAATTTGGCATAATGGGCTCCCAGACCGGGCCTTGAACCCAAAATCCTGAACATCCCGAAGAGTGCTTTTAGGGAGGCCCTCATTATGACTCAAATAATTAGCATTGTGCACCAATATTTGTAGGACAAGAACATTTTGCATCACAATCACAATAACATTTGGCATAAGGGCTCCCAGAACCGGGCCTTGAACCCAAAACTCCTGAACATCCCGAAGATAGGGTTGTTAGGCCATCATTATTACCAAATATTAGCTTGTGCACCAATCTTTGTAGGACGAAAGCTTTTGTCATAAAATCACAGATAAAATTTGGCATACATGGCCCCTGGGCCCAAACCAGGCTTGAACCGCAATTCTGAACACCCCGCAGGTAGGGCTATAGACCATCAATTTGACTAAACATCAGCACTGTGCACCAAAGTTTGCAGGAGAATAGCCTTTTCGTTTTTCCACAAAATGGTCTCCAGGGCCCACATCGGACCTTGGACCACAATTCCTGAACACCCCTGAATGGCCCATAACTTAGTCCATCATTGTAGACCAAGTTTCCTTACGATCCATCGAAGGCTGTAGGATAATCAAGCAATTTGAATCAATTGTGAACAGATAGATGAGATCATAACGCAGGCCTCATCACAATAGCTCACCAGGCCTATGGCTTAGGTGAACTAAAAATCTAAAGCTGCGTTTCCATTCACGCGGGCGGGCGGAGCGGGCGGACGGGGGGGGCGGGCGGGCGTTTTGAAGACTCGTTTCCAGCCAAACACGGTGCGGGCGGGCGGGCCGTGTCTCGAGTCAACGCACCTCTTCCACTTAGTGGGTATAACCCCCCTCTATATAAGAACCGTGTATCCTCTATTTATTATTGGTTATTATTATTATTGTTATTATTGTTATTATGTTCTTATATTGTATGTTGTTGTTGTTGTCGTCCTGGTCCTTGCGTCTTGCCGTGTTTTGTTTGTTGTTGTTGTCGTCCGTTGTCGTTGTCGTCCTTGTTTGTTGTTGTTGCGTTGTTGTCATTGTCGTTTTTGTCGTTGACGTTGTTGTCAAACACGGACGCATACTAGTGTTTAACCTAAACACCGGTGTTCATTTTCTGAAAACCATTGTTCAAATGTCAACGATTACGGCCCACCATTAAACTTCACAATTGACATTTTTGGAGATTTAATTAGCAATACTTGACTATCATCGGTTTTTAAACATGTAAATATGTGTCAAAAAGGTGTCTATGCCGTTGAATATAGACACAATCTGAATAAAATCTCATCCCTAGTGTTGAAAACAGTTATGAATGTGTGTGGAACATTATTTTGAAACCTAAAATTGTCCTCTACTCCATCCATTATCCGGCTTCAAGCCGGTAAGATTGCAGGGAACTCCCCAGGGAGGATTGCGAATACCAGCGGACAACCGTGCGGGGCGGAAAAAATCCTACCATGACTCGATTCGAGAAAACGCTCCGCCCGCCCGCCGACGCGCCCGTCCGCGTGCAGGAACGGCCCATTTGAAAATAACGAGAGCGATTTCAGACTCCCGCCCGCCCGCCCCCGCTCCTCGGGCATGGAAACGGGCTTACTTCCAGTTGCACATAACTTATGCAAATTAGACTACTCAAAAGCTATTTGCACTGCATATCTATCTTTTGTCTACCTATTTAACATTTGTCATGGCGCAATGGGCTAGAAGCCTAATGCCCAGCACACACTGCCAATGTTCTAACATGGATTAGGTTGAATACATTAACTAAACCCAACTCCTTTTCACCTGGTTCCGATCTTGATGACCTTAACCTGCTAGCACACCACCCTTTGTCATCCGTGCCTGGGAGATAAACGAAACGAAAGCGTTCTTCCATCACTACGATACGCAAGTCAGAACCCAATTGATACACGAAATTAAATTTGCTGATTATCCATTGGATGACGCACAAATGACTCCCACCACTGTCTGGACTGAGTGGAGTCTGGCAACACTACCAATGGTTCTAACATCCCATTAATTTTTGAAGAGGGTATCCACTATGCCCTGCCCAAATGCTTAAATTTAGAGCCAATCTGAGAAAATTGACACAGGTCTTGTTGTTACATCAATACTCAGAAAATTCCAACCGTTTATCATTCCCCCAGGTGTTGTGAGGCTATGTTTGCCTCTGTTAAAAGCATTCTACTACTGCTCAGGCAACAGACAGAACCTGATTGTTGTTATGTGGAAACACTATAAAATCAGAACAATGACATTAACATTGACCAAAACAAATCCCGTCCAGTGAACACAGAACTGCACAGCCTAAAGTGGTTTTTTGTGAATCTGTGAACTTTTACAATGTTGCCTCATCAATTATTTTCAACATCACAGAGACTCTGTACATAGTAAAGACTAGTTTTGCAACTTTGCAAGATGGGAAGGGTAGACAACTATAAATACACAGATTTGCTCTTTTAGGGGATCCATCCAATCTATTCCCCACAGGTCAGGCAATCCGCATGACAATCAATAGTGGTGGATAGCTTCCCTATATCTTTCGAGTTGGGAACGATTTTATCCAATCCTATGTATGTCTGCTTCTTATTACACAGTCAGCTTGTTTTAACATCGCAGTTCCTCCTGTGCGTTCACAAGGGGAATTTTTGATAGCCGACCGTGCCTTATTGACACAACCAAACTACTGAATTCAGACCTTCTGTTATGGCAAGTACCACAACGTCAATCATATACCATTGTTGGGGAAGTCTACCTTGGACTTCTGAATATTGTTTTGGCTTTGTCGATAGAACGTCTCTGCAACTCGTGTCTAATACCCTACCAGGAGATCCCTTGTTAGTCCATAAACTCCTACAAACCCACTTCCTCAGATTGAGGAAAAGTGGGCAGCGCCGCAATGGCTGGGCCCCTCCTAATTAGCTAATAATACCAGGCCCCTGATCAAGATGACAAAACCAGCCACAATGACAGGAAACCTGATTTGCTATTTGCCAACCAACCCCCCGTTGTTGGAGAGCCCTTCCATACTTTTGATATTACATAACATCACTCACATATGATTCATCATACAATTTAATTTGGGGAATGTAGTGTCCGTTACACTAGTTTGACATTTATTACCACACAGGCCCTCTACTACCACAAGCCCCCTTCAACGTTCTATGTAGTATAGCCTATCCTATACACAGGGTTTGACACTTCTGCCATTGACTAACAGTTAAGCATGCCCAGTGTCTATCCAATTTCAACTCTACTTTTGCGGTCCAAGGAAAAGATGGCTCACCTGGATCATCTGAGATGTAGAATCAGCTGCAGTAATTTGTCATCCAAACAATTATAGTCTTGGTGGTGTGGTGACTTTTTGGAAAAAAAAAAAAAACAATTCTTGGCTTGTTTACTCTCGGTGTCCAGTGGGACTCAAGCATGGCAATCTGTTCGTGATTGGTGAATGAGATGCCTCTACTTACTCCATTCCACTGCCAATAGTTTGATTAGAGTTACTGGACACCTGAGATGTGATGACCCAGCATTGTTCTAAAAATTCACCCACACCACCAAGACTATAACACGTTTTGACAAAAAAATGACTGCAGACTGATTCCACAACTCAAAGATCCAGGTTCGGCATCATTTTTTCCCAATAATGGGAAGATGAGCTCGAATTAAGTCAAATCAGATAAACCCAAGCTGCTTACTGTTAGTCAATGCAGAAGTGGTCCAAACCTTGTGTAGTAGTATAGGCTAGTACATAGAATGTGTTTGAGGGGGCCTGTGCTTCTACCTCGTACAGCCTGAAATTGTCTGGCACAATGTCTTTGCAGAGAAATATTTTATGGATGTTTGACATAATGGAATTATTATTATTCGATTTTTAAATTTTATTTCTACAAGTTTCCGGAAGCCAATAGCCATCAAGGACCCCTGGCCATATTGAATCAGGGATGAGCACCTGCGATAACCTTTCACTTGGACTATTGATCAGATGATACGGGGAGATTGGTAACCTTTTCCTCTACTCTGGGAAGAACATTCCAAGTCCTCTTCAAAAGGAGATCAGTGACTAGGAGTCCAACCACTTCTCAGACTTCCATGTGATTGCTCACAGTTGACGGACGAGGCTGTGCAATATCCCATAACAGAAGGAGCCCCAATGACCCAAAAGTCCTTGCATTAGAGTGAAACCATGAAATGAATACACGACCTGACATGGCAACTGCTTGTACAGCCACCTAAGGAAGAACATCTGGGGCTGTATTCACGAACGTAACTTACGCAAGTTTTTCTTGCGTAGTTCCAATTAGGAAGCGTATTTTAACGACATTGGTATTCACGCAACTTGCGTAGCGTAATTTGTTCGTAACTTTACGCAAAATATTCCCTGTCGTAGGGACCAATACCACGCGCTATTCTTGCGAAAAGTCAAGCAAACAGACTCTCCGAGGAGAAGGAGGAACATAGACAGGCGTTTTTTTCATGACTTATTTGACAATGTATTATTGTAAAAAGTTTCACTGCTTCGCGTCATAATCCGAGAGCTCCTCTTAGCTTTAAAAAGCCCGATTTAGAGAGGCTTGTCGGTTTGCGATGCGTAGCCGTACAATTAGCCCTTGGTAAAGCAGTATGCATAACTTGCTAATTCGGTACGAGGGATGCAGCGCGCGTTGCTTATTCTTTCATTGGTAATTGGCGTTCAATACAAACCACGTGCATCAGTGAAGCGCGGATTGATTGTTACGTTCTCAAAAACCACATCTTGTCTGACGCGCCTTGGAAAAATCGGGCGTTTCTCCCTTTGAACGAGTGCTTCGATTGGTTACGCAAGAATATCAACTTTAAGCTACTTGACCTTACACTTGCGTAAGAATGCTTGTTAATACGATTTACTAAATGCGTACGACTAAAAACGCCTCGTAGTTTTCTTGCCGTACACAATTGTTACGTCAATGTTCGGAATACGGCCCCTGGTGATACTGGACATTCCGAAACACGATAATTTTTGCTGCGAATCGTCACTGATACCACTCTGCTTTTTCCCTGCCATTGACTGATTATAAACAAATAATAGACAGAATTTACCTACTACAAACAAGAACTATTGATATGCCGAATACCTAATCAGATTGGAACCCCCAAAAAAGTGATTGCTCACCGTATGATAAGTCCCCCATTAAGTATCACCCTCTTACCAAAATTACCACATCATAACACATATTTAATGATATTGTTACTCCAATGTCACAGCTGGATTGTTTCCATTCATGAATACCTCATTTTATTGCCCTAAACCTCAGCAACATGATTGGCAAATGTAGAAACAAGGACAGGATCGATTTCATTTTCACCAATAATTTCGAACCAGTCCATGTTTTCTTCAACAACAGGAGTAATATCCATGCATGACCACATTGACTTTCATAAACCGTTAACAACAATGATTTAATCGATATATATCCTATTGACCGACTGAGTACACATTGTCACACTGGAAGAGATAAACTGTAGTACCCCTATATAGTAGGCTAGAATTTCCACCATTTTGTCGAATTAGAAAACAGTAATTCTATAAATTCACTCTACAAAAAAAACCATTCAATTGAGAAACTTGAAAATCATTTGAAGAAAGGAATTTGCCAATTCAATAATTTGTCAAAATGGAAAACTACTGGCTCTACCCACAGTAATAGGTGTTGGTGTTCCATCTGGCTAATGAGAAGGGGTGGGGGAAGTGTGGGGGCCGGTGAAATTTGTGGGAGACAGGGCATACCCAGGCTCTCATCCTGAACACTATATGTTGAGTATGCTTTTAGGGTTGAAGCTTATTCTCCATCTCTCTCCATTGTCACCAATCTTAGTAATGTGATGTTATGTAAAGCAAATTTGGAAGTGTTCACATGTTTTTCCCAAAGTGTATATTCTCGCATCTAATTCCTCAGGCCATTCATTAACTTTTTGTACAGACTGAGCACATTTTCTTTCTCCAAATACATCAAAAATATACATTAGAGCGACATGCCGAAAGTGCATGGTCCATTGTTGACAGCTCACATCCGCTGATGTTTCTGCTGAAGGCGCTTCAATCTTGCGCAGTCAATATTTTTTCCAACCTAAAGGCCATGTCATGTAAATTGACGGGACTTTATTGTACTTTTCTATTCATCACAATGACAACTGAGACTCCGGACCAAATTTCAGCCACTTTGAGTGTACCGCTGAGCCACAAATTAAGCTATTGCAAAAATGTGCCTGCTTGTGACTGCAGGATCTCATATACAAAGTCAATGAAAAACATGTTGTTTTGAAAATCTTGTACCAAACAAATAAGATGGATCCTAAAAAACCTACCAAGTAATGATAAATGATCTCCATTCATTTTGAGTGAATACCTGCTTTCATCTTTCTGTACATGGCACAACATGCAGCATTTACTGTGTAGGGTGTCTAAGGGTGGCCTTTCACCTTTCCCCCAGTGATGTCATATAGTTTCCTCAAATTTCTCTAAAGTAAATTGGAATATCTCACAGCAACATGGTAGAACCTCCAACTTTGAGGTGTGGGGTTTTGATATATACTCTTTTAACGTGTGCTAGTTTACCATGACCGTCGGCCTTTAACTCAAGCAGTCATCTTGTCTCTCTGTTCATCCAACTTGGCATTGGCAGGCGGGTGCAGTGAATAGACGTTGAATTATTCACATTAATTACCCCACATTTATCCTTCCCATTAATTGTCTTCAGCTCTCACAGAGGGAGTTGTTCATATTCGTACCTCCACTCACACAAGAGCAGTCTGTGGGTCAGAGGAGATTTGTTTGTTGTCATCACTTTCAAATCAGGCTTCAGATGACAGATACTGTATAGTATACAGTAGGTCTATACCATAGAAGATGTATTCCAGTAACTGTACCAGACTGGAATTCTCCATTTTGTGACGTGTAGGAGTGTTCACACATGTTCACTGAAAATCTCTGAGCAGTTCACACATGTGTTTACATATACCATTATTCATTCTAAGGGAGCTCGTAACTGAAAAAAATTTAATGAGACTCAAGTCAAAGTTTGATTGAAGTTGTGCAACACCAACAGGATTGAATGAGCTTATGCCATGCAGTGTAATAATGTTGTGAGAATCTAAAAAGTATAGTATCTGAAGAATACTTCCTTTAACTGTTCTTTTTCCTATTATGACATTTATTATATGATTGCAGATATCAATAATATGCTAAATTTGGATTTTCCCTCAAATTTGAGATACAGAAGACATGTATTGTCAAAATTGTTGAAGTTCATGTAAGGTCATCAAGGTCATTAATAGTCACATCACTAAACATGTGAAATGATGAAGGTTCCAGGATTATCCTGAGTTTCTTAAGGTAAAATTTTGAGACATCGTTGTTTGAAATTTACATCTGTACACATTTACTGGCGAAAATGCTGATTGCCATCCAAAGGTCGAACAAATATCACATTTGAGTACTTTCGACTCTGTAATCAGTTCGGAACAAAATGTGGTCAATGCCTTACTATATAGCATTTGGTATTTGCCGGCAGCTACTATTAAAGACGTATCCGTCACATGGGACACTTGTCAATCACCTGAAATGGAATATTACACTGCCTAGCGAACATTCATAGCAACAACCTGCACTTCAAATAGTTAATCATTTCACAAGACAACATTGATATAGGCCACTGATGTAGCACAGCAGCTCCAGCGATATGACTGTGTTAAACTGTTTACGAGCAAGGAAGTACTTGAATTTACAGGAATACATTCACAGCATGTACAGTAGAGGGATTGCAAAGGAAATGAAAAGCTTCCCCCTGAAGTAAGCCTGTTATCAGAGTAGCAGGTGCTGAGTTTATTGCAACAGGGCATCATAAATCAGCCATTCCAAGACTATTTTAACATGTCATAGGATAGGAATATGATCCTCAATTCCCCGCTGAGCCCAGAGTCCTGTCCTACACGACCATACATTATCATTTCTAGCAAGAACACTGTCATAAAAAGTTGTATCGGGCGTTAGTTGTGATTTACGGGTAATTTTCTGCCCGGGTCCCGTCCAAAAAATTTTGGCGTGACACGGGTACCCGTATTTTAAATGACCAAAAATCGGTGTGAACGATATTTCTGCTTTCAACCTATCCTAATGTATGTAAAGTAGTGTACAACTCAAGCCTAACGTTATGGCAGTTGCCCTGATTAGACATCTTTTACATCAATATCCTTGACAATTATAGGCCCAAGTTTAGGTTATAAATAAAGCTTACCCATCATTCCCTTGGTACTTAACGCTGACAATTATACTAGCCTATCACTTTAGTATCGATGACTGCCTTTTGGATGAACTAAACCAGGTCAGCTCACGGTCACGTAACTTTTCCTAAACAATGTGTTTTCCCGATCCCCTGGGCCGCTCACTCACTTCATGCGCGGTGCTCATACTTGGGTCACAGCCGGCCACATGTGTGAATTGTGCAGTGCGTGTATACGTAGAGCTGTGATGAAGGGGACAGTACGGTCTGCTGGGAAGTGAGTGTCAAGGGCAGCGCTCTCGAGCAAACGCTGAGATAGAGAGGTCACAACAAAAAGGTTTGTGTACAGAGTCGTAGTCTTGATTTGCATGGGCCCATGACCCCCATGTCCGTCGTTTCGGTCACATTATGTCGCGCCTAAAAGTGAATTGTTCCGACCGGGTGGCGGGCACTGCCCTGCGCTCCCTATGTAAGCAGCAGGTGATCTAGTCTATGCCTGCTTCACGAATGTCTGCTTTGTTTGCGTATCGTATTGAGACAATTCCATAATAATCACAGTAAGAAAATGTAATAATATGTGAATGGAAAAATATAGAATTGGTGTTGTTATTGGCTACTTTGCTTGATTTGTCTATATTTTCGGGTATCGGGTAGTGGATTTTTATGCCCGATCCCGGAGTTACGATCGGGCGGACATGTTCGACCCGGACTCGTCACAGCCCTATCAGGCTATAGTGGCATGATACGGCAGTGCACCACTCGCTGTGAACGCCCGTCCATATGATGAAACAAAGTAAGCTCACGCTTGTTACTACTGCCTACCTGTAATATTAACGGGCACAGCAGGCTTGGAGTACAACAGAGGTTGAGATTCTGAAAGGAGTAAACTGTATCATACGCCAAACCCATTTCATACGATGTTCCTATGTGGAGTTATTGGCCTTCAAAGTTTCTGAGCCATTGAGCAGAGAAAATGGGGAGAATCCGACTTGTGCGATAAACCATGACATCACCCTGACACCAGGCAATTATGTTATGTATTTGATTGTTTCAGTTGTGTTGATAAGTCAACGTTTAGCACAAGTGCTGTTGTTTTTCTCTCACAACTGTAACCATGCCCCGCACTACCACCCACTAACACAATCCTCTCCCATAGAATTAAAGCTTTCAAGTTTAATTACTGTTTGATTTCAATAGAGAACAAAAAATGTTTGACATTACTTATTATTGCATGATGGGATGCATTTCGATCTTGTGCAATGCACATGCTTCACAAAACACAAACTTCAAATGACTATAACTTCGTAACAGAAAGTCCTATAAACTTAACGTTTTGGACTGACTCATTCCTTTTTCATCCAGCTTTTAAAGTAGCCCCTAATATAACTTAGCCTGCCTAGTTGTCCTTCAAGTTGAACACACTTTGAGGTGTATGAAGTACAGTTGGTAAAATTCATACAAACAGCCAAGGTCTATAGTACAGTGCTTATTTTTTTTGTAAGTTGTAGGCTTTTGTCGTGTAGAACACTCACTATCATTCATGGGAGCAAATGCCTTAAAGGCCACCTAGTCGCATCAACCTGCCGCTTCCAATCGCCCAGCCTCCTCCAGGCTAGTTTGTGGTAACGACGATGATACTTGATATTCCCGATTACTTCCTGCTTTATATTATACACCACTCGCAGAATTTGTGCAGTGTGCCATCGCTCCGGGTTTGGTATCATCGACTTGTCCAAATTGTAACCTGCTTCCAACATTGGATGAAGTCCAATCACAACCTGATCGGGAACACACCACCCGCTTCGAATAATTATATTTGCGACTGCGAGAATGGTTGGACGGTAACAGCTGTTACCACACATGACATCGAGGATTGTCGTTTAGCAGTGGGACAATTCAAACATGAATATGCTATCCATAGGCCTATCATTGTATTTAAAAACACAGCAGCCATGAGATCAACCCGAACAGACGTTTGACTCAGTTTTCCTTACATTGGCTGCAGGTAATATGTGCAAGTGATGTGTCTCAACAAACACCTGTGGAATTTTGTTTCGCTCGCTGACGCACCGAATCATGGCTGAGATCAGGCCGCCTTGTGAGGTCAACGTTGAATTGTGCAATTGGACATTTTTCCTTACTGAATTACGGGGAATAGCCATGCCTGCACACTAAAAATCACCCTACTCATCTGTTTTGGGATTGTGTTGAGAACATCCAACCCAGTTTTGGTATTCGTTGAACGGATATCTCTCCACTTTACAATTTGAAGGATCATACTTTTTCGAACTTTTGCGGCGGTACCAAAAAACTGCAATACGCCTGCGAAAGCTAACACAGTGGCTTCGGTTATTTAGGCTTCAAGCTTCATCATCATTCTTGGAGAATTCGCATTTAATTCCCTTTTTTTTTCGGTATTGTGAGAGGTTAATAAATAATTGAAAGTTTGCTGTAAATATAATGACCAATTTGTGTAGCGATCCTCACGGAATTTTATTCAGGGTTGCTACCATCCATAGGATGGGCGTACCTATGTTCAGTCACCAGATATTGCTGTAACTTCTCACAACGACCACGCCCACATTTTGGTATATCTGAGGACAAGACGATTTTTCAGTCAGTCGGCGCTGCAATTTTTTTTCTATATGGATAAGACAATCCATTTTCAAGAAGGGTCTAAACAATAATCGTCTTAAGCAAGACTACCTCCGGGCAAGCAACCAGGCGGGGCACCCTTAGCCCATCCCCCCCCCAACTCTTAGGTACCTCGAGTTGCGCACCATGAATATGGGGGTAGTTGTCGGCAACTCACTCACCGGCTCCCTTCCACAGGGGACACGGTGGGCAAGAACCGCCAGTGGGAGAAGCGTGCCATATTGCCCAAAGAAGCTCAATCGGCAAACACGATCAGGCAGCTTAACCTTCACCATCCCCGCCTTCCAGAGAACTGGCATTAAATAGGCTGACTCCTGCCAAGCAGTAGCCGCGGATGCAGTGAAGTGAGGTTGTCACAAAAAGAAATCCACTGCCGCCTCATCCCAACAGTGAGCCGTCCAAGCCTTACTAGAATATAATGTTCTAGATGTAAGTCTAGCAGCACAATAGAGCAAAAAAAACACAGAGTTGGTTCGTTTGCCAGATGAACGACGCCACACACCACTACCTAGTGATTTCTTGACTCATATCAGTCCAAGCATGTAGACAGATGCCTACATGCAGAATACAGAGGCTCTTTGCAGAACTATATACAGTATGGGATGGAGTCACTGATCAACGGAAAACTAGACATTGGTAGGCAGTTACACGGCATCGTTAATTCATCCACCGTTTTTGACACTCATTATGAAGAATCTAACACGCCATAAAGAACCGCTATTCTGGTCAGAAACTAGATTTTGTTGTTCTCCTCCTCCATGGAAGTTACAAAACAGTCACATAAATCATGCAAATTTGACCTACATGGGCCTTGAAATGACCTTTACTTTGTCAGAAAAAAATGTACCCCCCATCCACCAAGTTCGTTCAAATCTGACAAAGTTTGGAAAATTGCATAAAGTCATTATGCAAATTTTACCTCCGATGACTTTGAATTACCACCTCCACATTTTTCCGGGATCACTAGCCAGCCCCTACTCCCAAGTTTTTTGTTCAATATTAAAACTAACTGAAAAATTCCCCATAAATTATGTAAATTTGTGGGATTTCCTAGGGCGGACATGTTAACAAGTTCCAGATCAATCGGAGAAAGCGTTGAAAAGTTATTGGACTTGGCGTCGGTCGGAGCCTGGGACCGCGGTGGCGTCGGAGCCTGGGACATGACATCGGCTACTTTTGCTTTCGCAGTCAAATTACTCCTGTTTTCTCTCATGCGTTTGATCGGTGTCCCATTGACTTTGTACGGGTTTAGCTCTCGTTTACACCTATTGACGTCATAGGTGGTATCTTGCTATTGTGACTAAGCTTTGGTGGTTTCTCGGATCCTGTGAATTGCGTCAAGATCAACAGCATCCCATCGTGGCAATGATAAATGAATGTCATGCTTGTACAACCTTCAAACTATCTTTGTTTCCTAATGAAATTCTCACATTATTTCTACTTTGAAAAAGCCTTTAGTCTATGGGAAAGGATTCTGTAGTGGGTAGGTGTTTGAATAGTTTACTTGGTCTAGAGAAAAGACAAAAGAACTTCTACTAAATGTCGACCTATTCAACAAAATGAAACAATGAATACAAGACATAACTTCCTGGGTGTGACGTCATGCATTATTGCGCAATTGGGATTCTCCCATTTCTCTGCATAACGACCAAACTTTGCTAAACAACGATTGGTACCGACCTGTACTACCGACATGTACTGTCCGGGCTCAGGTGCTTGGAATGCCTATGATAGCAGACGACATGCCACATGACTGGTATCATCCGGTACGATAGTTTGATAATGGAGTCAGGGACAAAAATTGACAGTAGGTCTCTTTGACGCAGGCTCTAGGTGGCCCAAAAGTAGAGCCCGGTCAATCAAGAAATCAGAGGAGAACGGCTCTATTTTGGGAATACCAGGCTCCAATTTTCCAAATCAACAGATTCACATAGTTTTTTTTATGTAGTGTATTTGAAACAATAAAGTACATACTTAATATGAAGTTCAGTAAAAACAAAAGTCAATATACATGAATGTCCCACATCCCCACATCTTTCTATCACAGGTGACCACTACAGCATTGCCTAGGTTACACCAATGTCAGTAATCCCTAGAGTTTATGCCAACTCTTGTCTTGACAAATGACATCGCACACAACTAATGGCCTATGTAATCTGCTACTCTGTTAGTTTGTTAAATAGTTTATCTTCGCTGCAAAACGTTCACCAACGTGCTCAGAGGCGCGAGTTACCTGCTCTTCGCAGCAAATGCTGTAGCTGGGAACAAAGCCGTAAGGTCATTTAGTCAAGATATCAATCATATCGTAATCAGTGTTTACACTACTGCAGGTTTCAAAATGTGGGGGGAATTCCCCCCCCCCTCACAATTTTTCAAGAGGATTTTTAAATCTGTGGGGGGTTCTCAGAATAGATCAGCAGTTTCTTTGTACTTGCATCCCGCCGAAATGGCCACATTGCCAGTTTTTAACAATAGATTTGTTGCTAATGGGTTTCAGCCTCCCTCTTGGCCCAAGTTCGTCTCCCTTACTCTCTCTCTCCAATCGGCTGCACTGCAAACTATGCTACACAATACCCTGTATACCGGCAGGTAACTGGGGATATTATCACCCATGCCATACCATCCCTGCTCCCATCCATAGCACATGACTGTCCCCGAAAGGGCAACCCTTCAACGGCAAACATTCTTCTTCTGGCCCATAGTGAATGTTCTTCCCCGGCAAATTTTGATTTTGTGTGCATAAATGAAAAACAAAAATGATTAATTTTCAATGGCTTCCCTAATTCCCACAAGGTAGCCAGCATTACACCTAAGCTACTGACTTTGTCTGATTTTGTACAGGGACCACACTTACCTAGATCAGAAAAGTGGTTATCTGAAGAAAACCTTGCAAATAAACATGGATTCAATCGTTTGTGGAATGTTTTTTGGATCAACCATCTACATCCTTGTTCGTTATTTTGATGAGTTTTTAAATGTTTTCAGATCGTTTTCAGATTTTAACGTTATCTTACAGTGACTTTGGTTCGTCATTCCACTTGGTTCACATAGAATGTGTACATACCCGTTTACAAAATCTGTCAATCGAACTTATCGATGTGTGGGCTAAAAATATGTTTTTCTCTCATGTTCTCCAGTGTTAACAATGTCTGACAAACAATGATATGAGGATGCTTACACTTTGTCCTGAAGTCAACGAGATCGTGACTGGTTGAAGAGTGCAAATTTACTAATCCTTTGTGGACACCCGTGCGGGACTTCCCACATATAAATTCTTTTTGGGAGCAAAATTTGAGTTTGAGTGCCACAAATCGCTCTGATCCCGGAGCCTTATCATGAACACTGATCGTAATCACAGTTCACTCTGTGGATCCTGTGTACATGTGGAGCCGTGCGTTCTTGGACAACTTTTTGTTTAGGACTACAATCATTTACGTGACTGTCGAGTTCAGTGTCACGGCCGATGTTGGAGGTCTTCGCAGAAGCCTCATTCCCCGAATATTCAGTTTTGCAAATAATGCTAGTTCGCTCAGTTGTGACTGTGCGACATGGCAATGAAATACCAGCACCCGTATTGCAACTCACAGATGACCAGGCGCTACATCGACTGGACCGATGGGTAAAAATCGCCCCGCCGGCTTATTTTTGGTCCAGGCTAGCACGTATCAAAGAAGTTTTACTGTAGCGCACTTCACATTGAAGAGTGACGAAATCCGTCACCTCTGACTCCAATTTCTCCCTCAGATTACACAGCCGCTCTATAACCTTCAAAGCATCAATTTAAGACATTCCATCCACTACCTTGTTAATATTTCATTAGTATAAATTTGATAATTACAAGGCTAATTTTGACCGTAATAATTGTGGAAATCACTACCTTTTTTTTCCAGCCTGTCTGTGTTTGAAACATAGGTCGTAAACAGAGTGTGCCACTCAGGGCTCATATTGTCGTTCTATTATTTCATCTCAGTCATAGAAAATCTAAGAAAATCTTAGAGAAGTCTGCTGATTATTCATAACTGGCAACGCAAGCAACACCAACACAACTTTGCAAGGTCTTGATCAACTTGTTATCAGTGAAGTTTGAAGAGAATCCCGACTGATTCCGTAATAGTTCGTTGATTCTCACCTGCGAAAAATCCTTTAGGAAATGAATAGTTCGAACTTTCCCTTAACTACAATAATGGTCCTTTTGGTGCATTCTTGAGATGCAAGCTTGTTAGTTTCCAAAGTTGAAAACAGGAGTTGGCCGCTTAGCGCTAGCCTAAAAAACAGCCTAGTCCTCGAGTTGTGAACGCAGGCTTTAGTACAGTTACTAAAGCTGCGAGCTCAGGCTAGTCCCAAGGCTGACTCTAGGATTAGGCTAGGTGTTGTAACGATACTATTTGGATTGACAGCCGAGCCCGAACCCCACTACTACCCCTAACATTAACACTAATCTCATGTACCCAGGTACACATTGGGTACACTTGCAATCATGAGCCTAACAGGAAGGCAAGTTAAGGCCTGATCTTCACATAGCCGAGCCCATGCCTAGACCAGACTCTACAACGAACTCGTAAGCGGAGAACATTAGGAAAGAATGACCCCAAACAATCTTAACAATTTTCACTTCAACTTAACATAGCCCAACGTTACTCAGCCTAAGTTCTTCTACTGTAGGCCTACTCGAGTCTGTAACTTGTGTAAGCCGGTAAGGGGTAAGGCCTACACTACAGTTACACTCAGTACGCACAGTACACTTAACACTAACAGCCTAGCTTAGGCTACCTTGTAAACATCGCCATAGGTTCCACTTCCAATTCTTTGCAGCAGTTCGAAGTCATCCAACGGGTTTTTTCTTGATATATCCATATTTTTTCAGATGGTATTATCTCCTGTCAGGAATATATTCCGTTATTATGCCAAATTAAGGTAACTGTCCCATCGTGAATACCGCCAAACCTTGCATTTTTATGTTATGAAGACAAAAATCATCCGAAAAATGACCTTCAATTTTACTTCCTGTCATGCGCAAATATTTCTTGCCATGAAGCTAGCCGAAGCTTGAGATGTCATGCATTCCCGATTTAGTTAGAGTAGCCCTAACGGAAATGTATCTTAATGTTGCCTCACCACTGCGTCTTAATACCGAAATCTTGCAAGTTGCAACTCCAGCTAAAGTGCAGAGCGAAATATGAACTGTTGAAGATGTATACCACCATGAGAAGCAGGGGAATTTGAACCATGAAATTAGGCGGATGAAAAAAAAAAACCTACGTATTCGTAGGCCCTATTTTCTTTCAACGAATATTCGTGTGAGACGTTCTGTAATAACATGCACTAGTGAGTTGACTTGACACTGGCTTATATCTTTGGGAGCCTGGGAGGAGGCATCGCGGACCTTGGACCAGTGGCGTCGCCAAGGATCATGGAGGATGACCCCCCCCCCCCCCCTCCTCTTCGAATATAGAAAAAAAAAAATACCCCCATGTGCCAAAGGGCACATGTGGGCTATGACAAAAACTGTGCATTTGTTCACATTTTTCTGGAAAAACACTGTTCATTCTAGACACATAATTTGACACTAGTTTTACTGAAAATATATAGCATAAGGGCGGCGATCCTGAGAGACGGGGAGAAAATGATAAATGGCCAATTTACTACAATTCCTTACACAGTAACTTTTGGAAATATGCGGTCACTCCCTCCCCCTGTAATATTCCAACGAGATTGTAACCAACGTAATACCAGGTTGCATGTATGGGTCCGTATTAGGCCTATACCAACAGTTCTCAAAGGGGGAGGGGCCCCAGGACGACGATCACAGCGTTTCCCTGGAGTGCCCCTTTGTGAATCACTGTGCCTAATACATATGCAGGGACATACCCACTCATCCGAATGTCCTGGTGACCCCACTGCCCTGGACTTGAGGAAACTACGCTGGCCAGGATGGTGATTGTAAATAACGCTGCCAAAACCGAACCCTTCCCCTGCCCCCGAAGAAATCTCAACCATGTACGTGCCACTGTGAGGTGCGTGTGGCGCTTGGCTTACAAACGAACCGAATCAACCCAAATTTATCGGGGGTCGTTGCATGTAGATTCCCTACGTAGGCCCACGGGTACCCCTGTCTCCCTAACTTGACAACCGTGCAGCATAATCGCGTCACCATCCGCGCATATGACTCTGTTTAAGCGATGTAGGCCTACAGAGGCTAGGGCATCTTGTGTTTGTTTTTTGTTTCCTGTATTGTGTGCAAATGCTCAGAATTTGGGTGAACCTGAAGGCTTCGGCCGTCTAAAGCAGAAATACCCCCTCATCATCTGATGTGACGCACATTGGGTTTAGCCTGCAAATAATAACAGCCTTTGGTTTTAATACAGTACGGTACAAATAAGCCCAAACAATCGATTCATACCCTTCCCCCCCCCCCCTTTTCACACTACACCTATGGTCTATTTGTTGAAATAAAAGCTGCACGCTATATGTTGCATCAGGGGCGGCAATGTTGTAAACTGTTGGGGTACATACGAGGTCAGGCACTTCTAAGCGGAGCGGCCACCAGAGGTTGGCGCGTCGCGTACCGGGCGATTGTTTCGTTCCATAAAACAACCCCCCCCCACCCCCCCCCCCCCTCCCTCAGATTGCAGGAAACAGCACCTCCCGGGCCGTATGGCAGTTAGCAACATCCCTGAAATTTGCAAAAATTTCCGAAATTGGAATTTTTAAACCTTTCTTGGAGGAACTGAAATCGATGTTATTCCTCACAATTCGGGCCATCAGCGGTTGGATGCGTTTTTTTTAAACGTGAAAATACATCCTCTCACAAACTGCCCAGAATGCAGTAAACGACACTTCCCGGGCCGTATGGCAGTAGGTACCATACCTAAAATTGACAATAAATCTATAATAATGAATTTATAATAATAAATTCATATTCCAAGAAACGATTTTGAAGGAACTGATCATTTCTACGCCTTACAATTCGCACCACCATTGGTTGAAGCGTCGCGCACAAGAAATTGTTCCGTCAAACTCCCTACAACTTCCCTAGATTACAGGGAGAGGCATTTCCCGGGCCGTATGGCAGTAGCAATATCCCTAAAATTGACGGTAATATCCAGAGTTTTGATTTCAAGAAACATTTTCTCGAACATCACTGTCGTGGGAAATGTGTGCATTTCTCGGACATTTGATTGAAAAAAATCCAGCCAGTCAGCAGACAAAGTCGGTCATTTTTCAGATGCTGTTCACATTTTTCATGTCTGAAAATGTTTTGACCACCTATGCGCCCATATAGTGCAATATGTCAATCACGTAAAACCTCGATACTGATGTGTACGATCCCCAGCCTGTTATTTCTTGTGTGCATATATCTTCATTTTTATCAAGAAGCAGCGCATCAGGCTGGCAAAGCTAGTCTGTAATAAACAATAAGGGATTAGAACTTAGAAGTAGACTGAACTCTAGCCATAGTGTCCCAAACCAATTTCTCATTGTGGCCTTCCCATATTTCACCATCACTTGTAATAGATGGCACGGTATGGAGAAGAACATACTATGCCAGAATCTGACAATGCATGTGCATGGGCCTACTGTATTATACAAGTAACGGAAAAGACCATACATTTACATTTTTTCATTTTTTTCTTATTGGCATTTGGCCTTCAAAACAAAACATTTGAGCGATCTGATCAGAAATATGTGTTAGGAGCCTTGGTGGTATGGACGTACTGCAGCCTTTGATCGTAGGATTTTTTCTCACCCAGTCCGCTAAAATTTGGGGGAACTTGATATTATGATGCCCCCCCCCCCCCCCACCAAACATATAGGGGGCATGCCCCCTTCCCCTCCCGTGATCGCCGCCCATGTTGTGCATAGCAGTTTCCAACGTTATGGAATGCGGCTGTGGAATGTGGTTTTTGGACATCCAAAACAGAGAGCATTCCATTATTTGTGTTTTGTTGCGGGCCCTTTCTGCCTCACCTTCCATGCACAGAACGGCACGAGACATGAGGATCCTCCAGAACTGAACATTGAATATGACCCTCTTAAGGGAAATGGAGAAAATTCAGACGGCGTAGACTCATGGTGTCACTATTCCTCTGATGTTTTGTGGTGACGAAGTGTGTCATTCAACTCTAGTCTTCCTAACTAGTATGGTGGCAGTCCGTTTGGTTCCTGGAACTTCCTCACGCCTCATGCAAGAGGATGTCTTCCTGTTATGTCTCCAGCCGACAATTGGTAGGGTATCGGCCTTTCGCAACCCTATCTGTGGTTGCAACTTATAATACCAGGGTAATCTCGATCGGATGTTGCGTCGACTAGACCCAAACGGTTAAGAGCGCGGCGTTCAGCGAGTGGTTGGGACCTGCACACTCCGAGTCTCCTAGTCTGGGAACGAATGAAAAGATTGTGTCAAGGGAATCCTGCAAGGGAATTTCTCTTATATCCCCGTTCGATATCGTTTGTTTGGAAGGGGTCACGCCCCGACGTCGACGACAAATGGCTATGAATGTGGGAGGACATCACTGAATGTCCGAATGAAAGACCTGACGTTCTCGAAGAGGAATTGGCCCAAACACACGCTTGTAGAAAAACTTATAATTTAATGAAATAGTAGAAATGATGTTGCTGGGTTAGGGTGGGGGTCCACGTGACGGTCGTAACACCCCCCCCCCCCCCTCCCCCTAGTTCGGATCTCCGCCCCACTGCTTTCGCGCAAATCCTGGCGGCCGCCCCTATAGGCCCGACTTTCTAGGAAGATGCGGAGCCCAGCGCATGCAGAGCGAGAGCTACACTATATACCACAAGGTTGTGGTAGTGGTTACATCCTTGCTTATATCCTCCCCAGACTCCCCCATGCCAGAACCAACCTAACTACAAGGGCAGTTGAGGTGGTATTTTAGAGAATATTCAGGTAAGTTTCAGGACTATTACCATAGTAGGCGCCGGCGGCACTGCCCTCCGAGCGGAGCGAAATATCACATTCGTTCGAGACTTCGAGCTTGTTTTGGGTTACTCCAAGAGCTCTCTTTTTCATAGTTATTTATTGTCATCTAGCGCCCTCTAATGACTGTTTCCAGCGCGCGTAGGGTCCCCAGAGATAGAGGGTAACCCCACGATATCACTTATTGACTGATGCACTTTTCAATCGCAAACGTGCAACAGTGCATGCAAACAAGCCCCCACTGCCCTAAACCCTGCAGGGCAGGCCTCCGCACACAAAAACTGGCAGTAGGGAAATTGTGTCACCACAGACAAGACATGCGTCGACTCGCAACGACAAACTGCGCCATAAGGTAGTGCATTAAGAGATATGGGAGGAACCTCCAATCTGTAAGTTGGCTAATAATTCTGATCGCCATGCCTACCCAGTGGGACTGCGGATGAGAAGAAGCCGAACATAGGCTATTCGCAGACGGAGCTTTCTATAACATACTATACTATTTCCACCTCTGACATCATTACTGGAAGGGTCCATCACCTTCTGGCCAGTGCGCCCAGCTGCCCGTCTACAAGGCATTCAATCACTTCCTCGAGAAACCTTCCATTGACCTTGGAAGGCACTGACCCGCATTCACCCCTGCCGCGATCAGGCTGGGGCCTGGCCCACTCTCTGAGATACCAGCGAATTTGCGTCACCACGACCCCGGCTGTCACAGTGCGCCTCAACCCACCCGATCCCGTACCGACAGGACACGTCTGTCGGAGGCGCGCATATGCCCAAAGTATGGCGCCCCAAGTTGTCAAGGAACAGCCTCGGGCTCAGTGTAATGTGAGCAGATCGCAGACGCAAGTGAGGCCACCACTGTTTTCGCGCTCACAGGATTAAAAAAAGACTCAAGTGTTTCCATTTTTTGCGGTAACCCCTTGCAGCTGAGGTGTATTCTGCTAGAGTTTCCACTAGGTTACTAGAAATCGTGTTTACCATTAAGGAGGGCACTGCATGGAAGGTTGTCAAAGTGTGCCAGATCGCAGAAAAAGTATAGATATAAGAAATCCATAAATGGTGAAATTTGTTGCTTGTTCTTTTTTTTCTTTCTCTAGCAAAAATCCTCAGTTTTAAACGCTTGGGGGGGAACCGTGAAGTGTTAAAGGGCGCACAATCAGGCGAGTTTTCAGTTTGGGGAAACGAAAACAACCCCAGACGAAACCTATATGTTAGGTTATCGTTCGCAGTCTTCTATATCTAACACGTTAACAATCACAGATTATTTCACGTGGAATACATTGCTTGCATTGTGTTGATGGGCTGAACTACGGGAGAATATAAGAGCAAATAAATAGATGGCATCTTTAGTGCTCATGGATTGGTACTGCTTCACTCTGTTCCCGCTGTCGCCATGACGGGGCCCTACTGGAAGGAATCCACCGTGGTTAGAACAATTCTTTCTCTGCCAGGAGCCCCCGGTTCCAACCCAGTGCTCTTCTCCGAGGGGATTCCTTCGCGAGTCACACCAAAAAAATGGGACATATAGTGCCAAATTGTATAAGCATGGCGCTAGGAAAACGAATGCTAAATGGCTTCATATTGCATGGGTTTTTATTTATATGGCAATCCGTTGAAACCTAGTCACAGTATTGGCCAGATTTGGTTCCCCCCCCCAAAAAATACTGTTCATCTCTGTGGTGTGCAAGATGTTTTAGCAGTCACTGTTTTCAGGCAGATGTTCCGGACGAAATCGTTACATGTTTAGCGAATAAAACTTTCATTCATGAACTCAGCGATCACTTCCCCGTACTATGTGGTCCACATTGAATTACGTGGTTTACTGCTAGTCAATTACAACTTTTTCTCGTTTACTATTTTTTTTTTTTTTGGGTCCATGGATACCGGCATACTCACATTCCCTTTTGCGACGGAGATGTGAAACTTTTTTCCGCCTTAAAGCACATATAACATAGGCTACTCTTAATGAATTGGCGAAGGGTCGTCCGCAGTCTCAAACGATTGGAGCCCAAATCATGCACGACATGCGAATTTGCATTTATACCCGTTCCAGACTTCCAAGATTCCAAAGGATCATGTCACTGCAAAATTTTCGTCATTCACCGCGGTATTAACTTAGGTTTGATTGAACTAATGTATTCATCACCGCTATTTTGCCAATTCTCTTCGGTCGCGCGAATGTATGTACAGAACTTTTATAGAACTCGCGAGACGCTAGGTTTCCCTCACACGTTCTTGCCGTTGTTCATAGACGAACACCACGTGTACTGTACCATGTGGCCCAAATTTGGAGCCTTTGGGAATATCATTATGGGCGAACGCGGGAATTGAATTCAGGATGCTGGCCTAATGTTTCAGCTACCTAGCCTCTTCGCCTTCGACAACCCCCCATACACCAACCAGAATGTGGATTGTTCCGTTCGAGTATATTCATCATGACACCCCCTGTCATTCTGATCGATGATCCTACCAGTTGTATTGGGACCTACCGTGGTTGACAAAGGCCTTCAAGGGAGTGAGCTATTCAACAACCCTCGAAGGAGCTCTTATTAAAATGAAAAACTCTAATAACACAATTAGCCTATTTTTTAAAATTCACAAAAGTTTGTTACTACTGCTTAAATGCACGGGAATGCCTTTCTGCGAGGGGTCAATCTATGGTGGCGCTCCCCTTAATCTTCATTCATCGCCCCCCCCCCCCAACGCCAACACAAATCGCTGCCCTTGACTGCCGAGACCATGGAACGGCTGATTTGTAATAATAGTCGAGGGGGGGGGGTGCCTTCCATCTACACTTTTTGTCTAGGGGGTACAGGACCGCCTAAGGTACCCACGTCGGAATCATTGCCGGATTCTCGTTTTCCTCTGAAACACTCATAGATATAGCTAATGAACTGGGGTACGGAAATGGCATGACGCTATTCTACTGGGATTTCAGCACAGCTTTTACAGGGGCCTACTCTATGTAAAAGAGTTTTCGCCTCCGGCCAAGTGTATGGGGACTGCCTAAAGGACCATTGCCAGCCCCTTGGGGCCAATGTTTTATTGATCTATGGCCAGTTCAATTTTCCATTTACCATGTCCCTTATTCTCTTGAACAAATCTCCAAATTAGAGCTAATCGTTGCATACTGGGTACGTAAATTCATAAACATAAATTCACATATCAAGTTTCACAGAAAAGGACAAGTGTTCGCTTAGTTGAACAGAAACCCCCCACCCCCTCTCTCAATGTGCCATCAGCTAATTGTTAAAGCCAACACATTTCGAATTAGTGCACTCCCACGTATGTAGGTTGTCTTCATCATGGCCTCTGGGAAAAGAGGGTTTCCGGAAACCAAACGCCCCTTCTCCCAAATCTGGCCTTGCCGTTGACTCGGTCCATTGCCTGGTGAGAATGCGGAGGTCACCGAGTCTGCTGATTATGATCCCGTACATTCCTAATGTACTTGCGGCCTGATGTTAGAGTCAGACTCTAACATGCAAATCTTCGTCTTCGGGTCAATGATAGTGTCTGTTGTTCGCGTCGTCGTCGTTCTCTCCGGACAGATGTGTTCCCAGTCGTGAAACATCAAACTAAGACTTGATTAATTCATGCTATCACAAAGAGCATTTTTATTTACGCCTACCGCTGGACTTGTTCTCTGCAGCGGGTAAAACGTGTGTATCCCAGATTCATGCACCCTTGTAATGTTCGATCACCTCGAAATCAACTCCGTACTCTTATGAAGCACTGAAGCAGTGATAGAAGTGGAGAGGGGAGCCTTCTTTCTCTAGAGGGGTTTCTGGTGCGGGTCTCCATGCAGAAGTTTCTATCAGCATTTTTCTCTTCCATATCCGGATTGTCAACAATCAGTAGTCAGTACCGCTTTCTTCTCTCTCCGCATGATATAAGAGGCAACCTTATTCGAAAGTTACCAGTTGGACCCACAGACTTATATACGTAGACGTAACTCCGCCCATATGTTACCGTGCAACAATTTGCAGCCAATTGAACGCGCGGGGTATACTGGGAAATGCACCCATAAAGAACGGTTCGCGCAATGGTACATGCAGTAACCAACGAGTTTTCCCCCCCCCGGTGGCGAGCAATGATACGCCAATTTTGCAGCTAAATTATGCAATGTTGAGGCAGGTATGGTGCCATCACGATTAAATTTCTGTGAAGAAATTTATTATTCTGAAATTTTGTGGATAGTTCCCCGCAATTGTGCTGTTAGAATTTGCAGAATGAAGACAACTTGTGGTATCCCCGTCCACACTGATAATGAAAACAAGAGTCGTACTGGAGCATACATCTAGGCTTAGCGTTAGCCCTACGTAGCTTGCCTGTCTGGCCTATCGAAGAACTACATAGGCAGGCCTACCGACAATTTAGGTGAATGATATGACATGACCCCAAAAACTCACTTGTGCATCTAGGTTAGCCCGATTACTAGCACCGACTCAATATTCAAGTCACTGGCATCTAGGCCTTGTGAAAGAAAGTATCGCACACAATAATGGAGCTGATTGACCAATAGTTCTAGCACTGGCAGAGCAAAATTGCATAGACCATTTGGAATGAACTGCAGATTAATACCCAGCCAATAAGTAGGCGGTGGCAAAACGATGAAATTCCCACCTATTCTAGTCTACTCCACCACGGGATGCGCCAGAAAAGAAGCCTGAAAAAAACTACAAAACGAAACTTTGAGGCAGCAGCGGGCTCAGGGAGTGCTGCTGCGGGTGCGGGAAAGGAGATCGCTTACAGAGACGGCGACACCACATATCACTTAGATCTACCTCCATTCCCCCACCCCACCTCCCCTCCGGCCCTCCCTCATTTTCATGAGTTGCTGATGAGGTACATTTTGAAACCACAGGCAAAATGAAATGAAAGTTGTGGGACACTGGGGGAAATTAACAGGCCAAAAATGCTGTTGATGGTCATGCAGGGCGCAGTGCCATCAAGTGAGGTATAGTTGTCAGGGCATCACGTCTGCAGGAAGTCTGACCCTCCATCGGGCAAATCCATGATGCCGCCGCTGCTTTGAGATCTTCTGTCTTCATACTACCTTTAGAGGGTCTATGTTTTGGAGGTTTCCAGGATATCCAGTCTTTGGTCTTCCTTCTGAAGGTCTGAGTGCCTGATTTTTTTCTTCAAATGGTATACTTGCCGAGCAGAGGATCATTCCTATCCAAGGCCCAGCAAGGGTGCGAACCTGATGCTGCACCTCATTGTAAGCAGCGAATATACTCAAAGCTAATCATTCAAAAGTAATTGGGGAAATTGAGCAATGATTGTAATTCAGTACTTTATTGGTTGCAACAACGAAAATTGTGAGTCAACATCTGGTAAAAACCATACATTCCATAGTGTACAGGCAAGGGTCATGTAAATGATGATGTGTATATTTTTAATTTCATTTTTTGTGATCAGGTTTATTTTAAGGACGAAATTAGCTGGCGACTGGTGGGCATAATTACCTAAGTGAGACAGCCACTGTACAACATTATAGGTTGCCCTAGACTTCGAGTCGAGATAAAACGAATGCATTGTTTTTCATGACGCGCTTGTCTGCCTATATAGCCAACTTACAAGACTCATTGCCGTACTGGTATGTCGTGCCCATCTCGCGCAACTGGTTTCTGTCATTTTAAACAATTTCACTCCGAATTTTTTGTTTGCCGTCCAACAGCTTCTAGGGTTCTTTGGGTATTTTTCCATATTTTTCAAGCAGAATGTGTTTTCTATTTACTACGAGTTGCCCGAAATAACGATGATAAATTGACCCGCCGTTGTCTAACGTACATAGTCAATTGTAATTGCCTCTCCTAGGCTTCATCTTGGGTGCATTTCCTTTCCCAGCTTCACCGGGCGCGTTCTATTGGCTGCAAAGTACAAAGCCGATCTTCAGTCTATCTAAGTCTGTGGTTGGACCAGTCGAATCGGCGCGGATCAAACTGAGGGCACTCTTTCAGAACACCTGAACTATAACTGTAGGCATTCCCATGCCCAGCTACGAATACACAGCACCATCGAAGGTTTGTTTGTTTGTTTTTCAACTTCGTCGGATTTTAACGAAACTTTGTGAATGTGATGTTCTTCACTGAAATAAGGAAGTCTACACAACACCTGTTCAACTGCAGGATTATTCATAACGATGTGTAACGTTACACAATGTTGAGTATAGGGGTGGAGTACGTACTCCTCCAATTCAAATTACAGTATTTAGTAAACCCAGTTACATATAATAACAAGTCAAAAAGTTTAGATTGAACAAAACAATAATTATGTCAGGAAACTGGAGATGTTTGTTGTTGTTGTGTGTGTTTTTTTTTTCGTCAGGAATGAACAAGATGAACGATTACATGAACATTCAGGGAAACGGGTTCGGTATTCAGATTTAGGCAAGGAGTAAAATCTACAGCAAAATAGCGTTTAATTTCATAATTCATGATTGAGGGCAGATATATCTGCGCAGGAAGCTGGAGGTCTGTCACTCAAACTTCGTTCAACAATGACGATCTGATAACCATAGAAATGTTTTTGTTCCCGAAGCCCCCGTACTCCTCGATTCGATTGAGTACGGTAGTCTATAGGACCATGGCGTATACGATGATGACGCTAATGGTGCATGCTGGAGACACAGCGTGCTCGGTCATGCAATCCTGGCAATGAAACGCATAACGTATTGGTACATGACTAGTTACAAAACTGTTGTGTGACAATTGTGTAAGACAACAATTATGTAAGATGGATCTACACAACATTGTGTTATTTCTACATGACGCGGGATAGGTGTGTTGTCCACGCAGCTTTTGTCAATTTTTTTCACACAAGTGTTTTTTTACTTTTTTATTTTTTGGTACAGGGAAATCCTTTAAAGTCAAAAGTCGTGTTTACCGTATGTACGAGTTGGATAGAACGCAGCAAATCTGATACCTAGTTGCGGGTTTAACGACGCGTGCAGTCCGCCGATGGTCTTGTTCATTCATTCAAACCAAGTCGTGGTCATTTGATGATAACAAAAAAGTTCATGTGGTGATTTCATTGCATAAGTTGGCTCGTCTAATCTTTTCTATTCAAAACATATCTGGAAATACACCACATGTATATAGAACCAATACAAATGGTGGCATTGTTAACAACCTATTGTACAAAGCATCTTACTTAATATGTAACACAGTATTTCTCTAAACTCAAACACAAACTTTGACATATCACCCTTTTACTCGTAAATTAATACTTAACCACAGACAACCTATCAGAAGTCAAATTGACTATATCATATTTCTATCGAACTTCAACCCATTGATGCTCGGGCATACAATGGTCTTCATATTAAAGCTGATCACAAAATCGATCGTTATAAGTAGTTCCAATCTAAATAGCTCAACGGGAAGACACATTTATCCAATCAATAGGAAAGTTACAAGTCGTAATTCTAGTCATTCTAAATCAAACAAAACTGACTATAATGGAAATATAAATGAGGTTTTGAACGGAACTTTTTTCCCGAATCACTCACTTACAGCTAACTGGAATAAACCTCATAAATTTTCCTTGGAAATGCCGAAAAAATAAACCCACCCCCAGAAAAAGTACGCTTCAATAATACTGAAATAGCAAACTAATCCAAAGAATAAAATGATCTTAGACTCCAAATCGACAAGTATGGGCGTCGATCCTAGGGGGGGGGGGGGGGGGGACAGGGGGAACACGTCCCCCCCACTTTTCGAAGTGGGGGGGACATCATATCAAATGTCCCCCCCTCCCCACACACTTTTTTTGATCCTCGATGAAGACGAAAGTACATGTCCGTTTACAACACCACGTATCCGTTATGGGCTGTGTGGCTGAAAAATATTGAGAAAGCAGCCTCCACAAAGACCACAGTGGCCTTTATTCCGAACCCGGTGCCAAAATTTCCGCGCGCTGCGCGCGCACACGACCTGTAACGGTTGCTTCTATAGGGTCGTGAGCGATGCATTTTGAGGGCATATTCTGGCGATATGAAGCTTTTATGCAAGTTTTTCTCGCTGAGAAATATAAGGTGGACGTTTCTATTTGTTTTTTTTAGCAAATGTAGATTAACAATAAAATGTCCATTGATTATAACACGAAGCAAGGCGTTGGCATACTAGGCGGATGAGGAGCCAGACTGCTCCAACACATTATGGAAGTAAAAGCAAGTTTGCAGGTCAAGTTTGCAGGAACAACCGCTGGGCATGTTGGCAAAGAATAGGCACAATTGAGGCATACAAACCATGCCAAGAGGATAAAAGGCCCACAATGTCTGATTGCCGATTTCTCTTGTCGAAAGCCGAATGATTGAGAAAAAGTTGTCAATTTTGTCAAGTGGACGTTGGATTTCATCGATGTCCAAGAAAATGCAAAAACTTCGTCCGTTCGGTATCCTGATGGTTGTTCGTGTGCAGTACCGTAGACCACGGACAAGATAGCTATGAGATTCCATGAAAAATATTTTGAGTGCAATTTTTGTAATCTGAGACTATATTTTACAAATTGCTTCCTAGACATCGCATTTCTAGCCAGCTGAAAGGCATCGATAGACGATGCACTCCAACTTGAACAATATATATCTTGCACTCATTTCAACGAAAAACAGTTCCGTGGCACATGATCCGAAACGAGACAGCAAACAATTGTGGACGAGTCGAGATTCCTACATTGTAATGCGCTCTATAGAAGAATAGTAGTTATGTTAACAAAACCCGGGCAAGAATTGTATAATTCTAAGCGAAGAGAGGAGCATTTTCCTAATCATAGACTATACCCAGGAAACCGTGCGAAATTATCCCCTTTCGACTTTTGTGTGTTCTACTCAGAATTGCAACAAAATTCGAACAACTTGTGATATTCAGTCAAACGTTCCGTCCCGAAAGAAACGGTGCGAGTCTACGAGGCCAAAACGAAAAAATATAACCTAGAATGGCTAACCGGTCTGACTTCCAGCCCATTTCCCCTAGACCCCAAAATAAGGTGGTCCCAGGGGAGAGGATCAGGCAACAACAAGAAGAGAACTGACTGCCCTTGGTGGACAGAACATTTTCGCACACAAAAAAACCAGTGTAGGAGCAGGAATTGCAGTAAAGCCAAAAACTTTTGAAAGGGGACGGGTAAACCCGGACTGCCTGAGCCCCCTCACAGGGCCCTAATAAATGTTAGTCTCTCGCCTAGTCAGAAAGTCTTACGGCAACTGCTGACGACAGAGTAAAACATAAATCTAGACCTCCGTCAGTGACGGATTCTAAGTTTTCCTTTCTTTCTGCAACATGAAACACAGGTCACTTCTATTTTCGCATGGCGAAAATACCTTTACACCCAATAAAAAAATCTGAGCTACGCCCCAGTCTCGACAGAGTAACTGGGCTACATATTTTGTTCAAAAGTCATTATTTAATCCAAACTGCTTTGACTTCAGGCTCAAACTTACCAAATTGCGTAGCCCTTCGAAGAGCGCAAAGTTATTCTTAGATTAAAAATTCGGGCAAAAACAAATAATCGGGGAAATCTGGACAGAAAAGGCAAAAAGTGAATGAATGCCCAGCATGTCTGCTGCTGGCTGATTTTCACTCAAACGCCCGAAAAATTGCAAACTTTTTTCAGGCGCTTCCGCGCGCGGGGCTGCTTTGTCTGTCGTTCAGGCAAACCTGTTTTGGCAAAAAATCAGAAGGGGTGGGGGGGGGGGGGGGGTCCCGTACGCCTAAGCCAGCTCATCAGCACTTTTTTCTCCTTTCGAATTTATATTCTGCAGTCCCTACGAATCATCCACTTGTCCACTGATTGCTCCAACGGGTGGGAGTTTGCCCTGGCAGACATTGCTTCGCGTAATAGTCAAGGGGGCCATTCTCCTGGTTTTTTGAAGTTGAGGGTCCCAGTTGTCAAGAGCTAGTGAACACACATATGTACGGAGGACTTCCTAAAAGTTGGGGGTCACGATCCCATAAAGACTGCGCCCCTGGATTGGAAATGGTCCTAGCAGATACCCGTATATTGCTAAGCTGCAAACATTTATATTCATTCATTTTTTCAACCCCAAGTTTAGGTGATATTGTAAATCTTATGCCCAATATCGTCGGTAAGATGTAAAGTATACCACGGATGCGGACAGCCCAACACGACTGGGTCGGACCGGGTTGAAGATAGATTCGAGAGTGAAAACACGAACGAAATACCTAAATTCGGAGAAATAATAGAATTTTTTTTTGGCTACGTAAAAATGAACAGCAAACGTTTCTATAGTTTTTTTTTTTTTCAAGTTTATGTTGGTGCACAGAGAGGATTGACCCCTATTGTTTTGGGTGCCGTTCAAGTTTCGTTAGGTACGCGAGGGCCAGTTCAAAAAGCTTGTCACACGATATCGAACGAACGCAAGTATCTATCAAGTTCAATTGGTATGTGGGTAGCATGTACTAGTGAGGATGAACCCTATTGTTTTTTTTGGTGAGGTCGGGTCATTCAAGGTCACCATAGGAATTTGTCATATATCTCGGCAACGAAACATTTTGGAGACTGTCGTAATGGAAGTTTCGTTCGTCTGGTGAAATACATCTGGTGACGGACTTTGACCTTATTTGACCTTTGACCTTTCGACTCATTTGACCTCTGCCTGGTGATTAGCTGTTTTTTGTGTTGGCGGGAAGCGTATTGTTACGACACACAAAAAAAGTCAATGACACTACCATACTACGATACCTTATCCAAGCATCCAATGAATGTGGGAAGGTCAAGACAGTAAAATCGTCATATATCCGGCACGAAAATTTTGGAGGACTGTCGTAATTAAAAGTTTCGTTCGTCTGAGTGAATTACATCTGGGGGTGCGATGGGGGGGGGGTGGTTGACCGACTTTGAGTCATTTGACCTATTGACTTTTGACATCATTTGACTTTGACCTGGTATTTGCATGCTTTTTTGTGTTGGCTGAAGCGTCTCGTTAAGAAGAACAAAAAAGTCAATGACAATACATACTACGATACAAGCTATTCAATGAATGTGGAAGGTCAAGACAGCTAAAAAACTGAAATGTGGATAAATTTGGCATTTGACATCTGTTCGTCAGCATGATATCTAATGAGACAAGTATCTAGTAAGTTCAATTAGGTGTGTGGATGGTACCACATGATGAAGATCAACCCCTATGGTTTTTGGTATAGTGTCAAGGTCATTCCAGTCAACATAGGACAATCCTTTAATCTCTGCAACGATTCATGTACAGAGTGAGAACAAGCATATAGCCAACCCAACAAATTATTTCCCCCAGTGAAGACAGTACAAATTCTTGAATTGTCAAATTTTTGGTTATTCCTGGATAAATTTGAGTATTGGACTAGCACCAAATAATTCCCCAAGACAAGACAGTACAAAATATTGAAGTGTCCTTTGTATTACTCCTGATAGGTGTGAATATTGATAGCACCAGTGACCAGCCTATAGTACTTCTGATCAGTAGTGTGTGTCGGGTGGGGGTGGCAATGTTGGTCTGCACGCACCCCCCCCCCCACGGTTTCATAGGCAGCTTATGAAAAATTAAAAAGTAGTCCTATTTGAAGCCTGCAGCAAGCATTATTGACAAATTCCTAAACTGCAAGGCAGAAAGGCCTCTTATTGCGTATACCTCCTCTATTTTAGTGTTCATGATTTTCGACCACGAAGTGTGGTGTTGCCCTCCTCATAAATTCTGGGTTGCTTCCACTCCATTCAATTAGAACAACCTAGGTGGCCCATCCATTATCCTCTTCAACCACACCTGCATTGGTGTGGATACTATAATAAGCCTTTGTTTGAACGGGTTCAAATTCCCAATCATCCAAAGGATGTAACCTCTCTAGTGGTGTGGGAGAATGCAAAGAAGTGAGAAGTAAACAAAAACATAATAAGACTCTAGACTGCCGTCAGAATTCAGTGTGGAAATGGTACTGGCACGGCAATGCTCGAGGATTGCGAGTGGGTAATCCAATTATTCTCTGTGTGAACTCTGTCTACTGGATTATCTGATTGTTTACACTTCCTATGGGGATGCAAAAAGCACACTTCCAGTTGTGAATACTTGACAGGCAGGACGGACCATTGAGTATATGACATGTGATTCATCACAAGCCCTAATGAGGGGGATTAACTGTGGTGGGTGTAGAAGCCGTGAGGGTTTAGTTAGTGGGGAGAAGAAAGAAGCAAGGGTCAAGGAAGATTCTGAAAGTGGGGAAGGCACAACATTGTGGCATTTTTTGCTATTGAGCTAAAAGTGAGGGAGGGCTTAACGCTAACCCAGGCAGAAATGGGCAGGGGGTTTGAGTCTATAAGTAATCTCTCTTTTCCCAGGGCTCTCTATTGGTGTTGACTGTCATGATGGACTATTTGGGAAGAGTGATTGCCGGGATAATAACACGTTAAACAATTGGCAGAAGTCATAGCTGGATCAACATTAACTGGAGCCCCCATATTCAGAACTGTCTAACATATATAATATATAACACTAGAAAATTACAAAGATCTGTTTGTGCTATTATCGATTCTCATATATTCGTAATATTATCAATGCCGCAAGATATATATTTGTTATGGGAGTGCTGCATGGGGTGGGGCATATAGAGAGAAATTCCCCAACCCCACCAATGTAGGAGAGATAATGTTGAAAGCCGTGTGAAAAGTCTGACCTAAAAAAATGGCATAATACTTTTGATGGACTGGTAAAATAGCTATTGATACAAATATTATGAACAGTGATACACTTGTCAATTGCATGACCCACCCCTTGTACACTAGACAAGGTGAGTCCCTTTGCACTTAGGTGGGTGTACAAAGATCCACCCCTCAGTCACTTTTTGCCTGAAAATAATGAGAATGATACACCCACAGTCACTTCGAACCACAAGACTACCTGCTGTACAAATGCGAAACGATTGCGGGCATGACTTACCCTCAGTAACTTAGTGATTAACGACATATGGTACAATGACCAACATGTGAGAAACTAATGCTATTGGACATGAATTAACTACAATGATCACCTTGTCCAGGGTAGTGGGGGACGCAATTGACAATAAATAGGCCTGTACGCACTTCGCTTTCCCCACACATATACAAAAAAACACATATACCCCCCCCCCCCCAAAAAAAAAAAAAAAGAGGGTTTCTCACATTTGTTAATTGATGTTGGGCGTCGATCAAAGAACTGCCACTTAATTCAATCTATCTGCTTGGACCACCCCAGTCAACTTATGAGGGATGAATTTCGTAAAGTGATCTCATCATTTAGGCCCTGCCTGCTGTCTGCTGACTCAGTGTTACAGTCGCTGGGGCTTCTCACACGTGAATGGAAAACGTTGGAACTCGCTGGTTATGACTCGTGACTTACCTTCACTCTTCAAAGATACACTTACTACCAGTTTATTTTCAGTAATTCAACTTCAAATTGCACTCAGATGCCTTTTGGAATTGGAAAAAGCAAACAGCATCTCTGCGGTTAGTAATATTGCAGGTGATTTTTAGTGTTTTGTTGTCAAGTCTTGCAGGGTTGATATAGTGAGTAAGGGAACATGTCGGGAAAAAAGGCAAGGAATAACTACACAGAGTTGCGTTCTTGTTTTAGTCTGGGTTAGTTGTTCTGCCCCAATTTACTGAACTGTGAACGTGTGTACGTGCATGCACCTGTCATGATATAGTGGGTGTGCGGTTGGTTCACATGAATTAATCATAATTTGAGGAGCGTCTAAATGGTTCAATTATTGTCTCACCGAACAATAACGCGTGGACTTGTCTTAAGCACTAATTTAAGGTGCGGACAAGATGAGATCGGCCCCACGTAGGCGAAGCGAGGATACCACATGTTTCCATACCGAGTGCTAGAATTTTAATCGAATGGCCAAAAGTGCATACATTTTCAATGGCGTTTTTCTACCCGGCGTTGTGGATATATGCGATGCGAATGCTCCCAATCATTTTGTTAACTCGAATAATTTCAGAAGCATGAAAAGTTTGAAAGGAGGAAAGGAAAAGTGAAAAATTCTGAATTTTCTGCTGACTTTTTTCGATAAAATGCCGGAAAAAAATGCAAAAAATGTCACGCGCTTCGCGCCGTGGTGGTCCTTCGATGATGACTCGTTAAACATTCGGCCCAATTTACTGCTCCCAATTTGGAATGGTCCCGTACGCTTATGGATTTTCCCTTCGATTAACCACCCAGAGACCGTTTGGTAGAACCCTGGATCCCATGCAAACGGAGCCAGAGTAGAAAAGTTAAAAAAAATACCACGGAGTTATGATGCGGTAATCATTCTTATTAGGCACAATGACACATTTTTTGTCTGTCTCTTAACTCAAATCACACATGTAGATGGGTGCTAACATTCCGGGCGCGTGCCGTTTCCGGGGATCGGGAGGGTATGAAAAGCTCAAATTTCCTTGCCCGCTTCGCCCAACCCAATGCTGGCGCTCCTTCTCCGCTTAAGTGGTCATTTTGCATTCGATGTGGTCCCCCCCCACACTTTAAAACGGATCGCACGGCCCTTGTCGACAACTGTAAAATGAATTATGAAAAAAAAAACAGCATTCCTCTAGTAAAGCTGCCTATGACAAACATGACTAATGGCCCGAATTAGAATTGTAACGATGGCTTCCCACGTTTTAAAAAACCCCAACCAACACTTGTTTCCAGAAAAACTGAACAAGCCATTTGATGAAGAAGATGGAATCAAACGAGCGGTCTCCTCGTTAAACCCAATAACGAATCCCCCGGGTTGTGACCAGATCCAGTTTCATCCTCAATATATGCCAGAAACCCCGTCAACCCCTTCACGGCACCCACAAAAGCTTAGCCCAAAAATCCAATAGCTAACCGATCGAATCGCTAGGAATTCGAATTGAATGAATACATTCTGCTCCGCATAATTGGAACTGTGTACCCCTGGTCAAATACAATCATTGTTACCCCTATGGCTACTTTGATTTCTGACGAAATTATTAGAAGAGTCCTACAATCGATCCTCAGTGTTGATTATTGACCTTGGTTCGTTTGAATTTCAGTGAATGCTGCGAGTATATTATTCAAGATGAACCTATTGAAACATTTAGCTACACGTGGTATTAATTTTCCTATCAAATTATATAATGCTAGTTTGAAAGTGAAGCAGGAGGGAAGGAATCAGATCACAGGCGTCCAAAAACACCCGTGCAGGTACCAACACACGGCGGCAACTCATGATGATGATTATACCCCCAACTTCGGGGATAGGATGGTTTTGCCTTCGGCAGCAACCGCGCGTCTGCCGTCCGTTCGCGTCCGTTTCGGCCGGAAGATTTCGTGTTAGGGACTTAACGCGCCAATTAAATCTGCAACGCTTTCATCCTACTTGGCACAATGTCACGCCATAGGTAAATTTCAAATGAGTTCGAAAGTGAGGCCTTGTTGCCAGGTATGCTGCCATCTATTTTGCAGGAAAATGAAGCTGGACAGATTCACATGAAACTGGTGGTGTGGTCTTCAGAAGGGTTCGAAAAAACATGGACATGATTCCATGGGAACCTGAGGTCGAATGAATCTGGAAAATTATTGAGATTTTTTGTACATCGTCGACGAATCTACGCGAAAAACCTGGGGGTGTGTGGACTTTAGCTGGTCCCGAAAAACATGGCAATGATTGTCTACGGTCACAATGAGGTCAAAGTTTGCCTAAATTTTGCGATTTTTCTTCACGGCATTTGGCATTTTAGTTCAACCTGGTGAATGTAGACTTCAGTTGGTTCCAAAATACAAAAATTCACAAAGTGAATATACACCCCTACCCACTCCCTCTGTTGGGATGAATGTTCTCCCTTTTGATAAGTACCTAATAACCATCATCAATCGCCTTCCATTGCTGAAAGTGGGGAGGCGATATACATGTTGGCGGTTTAATCGCCAGGCGAGTGGCTATCTACATGCATACTTGTTGATTGGAAAACACTTTCTGTTTTAAAACTTTCAACCGCTGGAGAAATACTGTTGGTATAAATCTTATACATCTGCTGTGGAACACATGTGTTCCCATTTGAACAAAAAGTTATATACACCCCGCGATTCGATAGCCGACAAGAGAAGCCCCAGTTCCCCTTGAAGGTCCCCAAACAGATTCGATCATATGCATGAGATAGTAAATGTATTGTATTTCCTCTATCCCATACAATGACTCGAGAAACAAGTAACTCAGAGTCACCCCCCCCCTCCCCAATAAATCTGTGCCGTCGGCAAATTTTTAATCTGTCGGTCAAAAAGGAGAAAGAGGACGGGAAAGAAGACGAAAGAGGAGAGAAGAAAAGACGAGGAAAAGAGGAGAGGAGGGACAAGAAGAGGAAAAGAAGAGAGGAGGAAAAGAAGAAAGAAGGGAAGGGAAGAAAAAAGGAAGTGAGGGAGTGGAAGGGGAGACAGGGAAATGGAAAGAGGAATAGAAAACCAAACGGAAGCCAGACTTTATTCTCGGCTATTTCGACTTTGGAACTTCAACTGATTGGACGATTGCATTCAGCGTCGGCAAGAGAATGGCAAGTCGGCAAACATATATTGTGACGGCTCGTCCCCGTCGGTTGTTATGTAATTGGAAAACTAGTGAACGAGTCTGTCGGGAAAATCGGCAAAAGGGGAAAAAAGGCGTTAGCGTTTGACATTTCATTTTTCATGCTGTTGGACAGTCTTTGACAGTTTTGTTTCTGGTCCTATATTCGAGATACATAAAAAAAAATCAGCCAATTTGCTGAAAACAATTAGCAAAGAATTTCCCAGAACTAACAATGGATTAAACAGTCGGTTTAGGCGGGAACATGCGAGGCGGCGTTCGCTAGGTACAGCGAGGAGAGAATAGAGGCCCACCCCCCCCCCCAAGTTTCTTGAGATCGAAAATTCGGGCAGGAAACTACCCAAATTTGGGCACAGAAAAGTAGATCTGGTAGAGATATCCTTAATGCATATGGAAAAGAAGATGATACTAGTGTTGCGCGCAGTGTGTATGATGGTCTGCTTCACACTTACGAGCTGCAGTAAAAATGGGCATTGTTTGGGATTCGGGCAAAAATTTTCGGCTTCCAAAATTGAAGGTTCCGCCGTACGTGGTTAGCGGGGGTCGAGTTAATTAGAACAGCCACAATTTTATGAAAATATTCACCAGATTGCACCTGATGACGTTTCAATATCAACACTTTCCAAAGGGGAGGGGGGACACCCCTCCCCTTTAGACCAATTCCCCATAATCAGTCACCATGCCAGATCCGTCGTCAGCAAAACATTATCTTACAACCCCCCCCCCCCCAATGATCATCCCTTCGCTACGCCATGTGCACTATGTATTAGATGAGAGATGTAACAGAAGTGGGCAAACGGTGAAACAAGACAACAAAACTGTGTCGCGATTCCTTGCAAGATGACAGGCTAGGGCTTTTAAGGCCAAACCCAGAAGAGAAATACCCCTATGAGATTTGTTGGTTTTAATAATCAAAATTCCTTTCTATAAGTTGCCCCACTCGGAATCTCAAATATTATCCATTCCCATTCATTCTCTGCCCCTCTGTGGTATCACATACCCTCTGCTTGAGGGATACTATATCGGGGGCACGGGCCACAATTATGTCGAATATATTTTATCCTGACACAAGCATCTCAAAATGTTGCTAGTGGCAGGTGGCCACCCAAAATATTCAAAAGTTAAACGACATATAGGCTACCATGCATAACGAAACTACATGCAGTTCGACTAGGACGAGGAAACTTTCCATTACAACATCCCCCCAAAATATTTCTTGGCCAAGATGTCAATGTCAAACGTCAAGTTTAACCACATTCCAGTGTTTGGGCTGTCTTGACTTTCCCACAATGTGCATTCCTGAGATAGCTAGTGGAAGGAGATAGTGATCGTCATGATTCACATTATGGCTTGTCTCAACAAGAAGAATCTGGTAATCACAAAAAATTAGCACTAATTGTCACAGGTTCAAAAGGTTTCAAACGAAGTAAAAAGGTCAAATGAGGCAAAGTCGTCACCAGATGCAGTTCGCCCGGACGAACAAAAACTTTCATTACGGCAATCGTTCTAAAAGTTTCGTGCCCAAGATTTAAGGTTGTCCTTGGTGGTGACCTCAAATGACCTTGACCTAACACAAAAATAACCACGGTTCTCCTCACATACGTGAACCCACATTCAAAATTTGACTGATACATGATTGCGTTCGTTAGAATATCGTGCTGACAAGCTTCTTCAACTTGCCCCCACTCGTGCCTTGTTGAAGACCTTGAACTGGCACCAAAACAACAGGGTTCATCCTCTCATATGTCCCAACAACATACTTAAGTTGAACTTGTACAGCTTGCGTTCTATAGATATCGTGCTGACACGGGGTGTCACACACACACACAGAGGACGCACACACACAAACACAAGCATACGCACGGTGCGTGACTGAGCATAGATTCCTGGTTTTGCTTCGGGCAAGGAATCAAACAAAGGAATGACCTAAACTACTAGACTTCCAGTATTTGACCAATTCCAGAGATCTCGGCAATCGCTGATTCTGCAGGCAGGATAGGTTTCATAATGAAATTCGCTCTCACTGAGACGCGGCAATCCCTACCTGTACTTTACAGTATGTTATCATCATTTCCGGAACTTGTCCAGATGAAGAAGAAAGAAACATCGAAAAGTGCCAAGAGACACCGTGTGCAAGTAATCTGATATGACACCAGCCACAACATGATGAAAAAAACATCAGGATGACGAAGAAAGTTTACTAAAGTTTTGTCTGCTCTAGGGCCATCACATCTGCATAGGGGAGGCCAGGGGCGGGATCCAGGATTTCGGTTAGAGGGGCCCAAAAAACACAAACAAAGTATAAACATACAAAAATGGGGAGAAGATTATGGGAGCGCAAGAAAGAGGCGCGAAGCCCCCAAATCGGGGGGGGGGGGGGTGCGCTGCTGAATGCCCCCTAGATACTGAACTGTTAATCTGATGGAACGCCACGTATCTTATCAGTGGCGTAGCCAGAGATTTTTTTAGTCGGGGCCACGGGGTGGTGCCGAGGTCTGGGAGTGTGCGGGGCCCCAAGGCATATGAGCTTCATCATGTTGACCATCTCAGCGGAGCGTCACCATTGGTTTGCGCAGAGCGCGAGGAAAATTTCTGGTATGAGAGACCTCCCAGACAGATGGCCCGGAACGGCCATTTCTCGTGGATTTGTGTAAAAAGCAACCAAAAAAATCTGAAATGATGTTTCAGGATTTGGAGGAAAAACACCTGGTGGTCCATAAGGACTAGCTCCGTATTTAACACACTCAGCGTTAGTACTTAACGACAATTTGCAAAGGTAGTGATCCCAAATAACACATGTTTGGTGCCGTTGATGGACAAATATCACAAAGAGGGTTCCAATGCGCGTATGGAATTGACTCTTTCATATCGCAAAATCGTGGATGAGTGAAAAGAACAATTGTTTTGGATGGATTTGAAGGCATCTGAGATCACGGAAGGTTACCACTTGCACACACGAGCACAGCCAGCAATCGCTAGATCAAGGCTAAATTGACGGTTGTCGGCTTTTGGAGGGGAAGGAGGGGGGGGGGGGGGGGTACCAGAACTATTTTGTTCTTGTGCACTGTGCGTAATATGGCCTTTGAGGAACGATTGTGAGAATGTATTGCTCGCCAACATCGGATTAGACCAGAAAGCGTCCCGAAACGACCTATTTGATCAAGCTGAAACCTTTCCTCCTGAGTGGACAGGATCCTGTGATGTAGAATGAGGTCAATTTTTAGAGAAATTATTGAAAAAAGTTAATTTGTCAATTTTGTTTATGTATAAATACGATAAACACGATCCCACCAACACATGCCATGTAACGTTTGTCTCTCAATCCCCATGGTGAGTAAAATTGAGTGTGGCACCTGAGAGCACAATACTTGACCAGGCAGGATAAGAGGGGTGGGGTGGATTTCTGATGTGAATCGAGTTACAGACAGACCATCCCTATTTGCGCGCATGCACCCGGTAATCCGTATGAGAACAGTGGCCATTTAAACCGTAGCCGAAAAGGAATTATTCGTCTTCACACATTGCTATCTACGACCCGACAGGATCCTCGTGGGACATTTACACCCCCACGCGCTTGACGACAAACAATGTAGCTACACACAGGGGCGTCGATCCGTTTTGAAGATGGGGGGGGGGCTCATCGAATGCAAATGACCATCTTAAGCGGAACGGCAGCATCGGTTGGCGCGAAGCGTCTCAAGAAAATTTTCAGATTCTCATACCCTCCAGATGACGGAAATGGCACTTGCCAGGCTCAATAGACCCATCTACATGTGTGATTTGAGTAAAAGGACCACCAAAAAGTTGACATGTGCACACTAAGATTGATTTTACCGAATATGCAAAAAGGTATTTTTTTATTACCTTTATCCTGGTTTGTGTTGCGTGGAATCCAGGGGTCGACCGAACAGTCCCTGGTGGGACAGTCCATGGATTGGGATAGGGTACGGGACCATTGCCAATTCGGGAGCAGAAACTTTTAACCCGAATTTTCCATGTAAGTCATTCGGGAATGCCGGCCGCGCGCGAAGCGCAGACGAATTTTTTTTGCATGTTTCCGGGCATTTTATCGGAAAAAGTCTGCAAAAAATAACGCATTTTTTTTCACTTGCTTTTTTCCTTCCCAGATTTTCACGAATTATTCATCTCAGAAAATTGGGGGGGGCAGTCTTCCCCAAGGATCTTGGAAATTATTCGAGTGAACAAAATATTCAAAGCATTAACCAGTCGCAATTAGCATACAACGCCGGATTAAAAACGACAATTGCGCGCAAAACAAATTATGCAATTTGGCTAATCGATTTAAAATTCAAGAATTCGGTATGAAAACATGGGTAATCCTTGAATTCGCCCTAGTCGGGTCCAGATCTTCACCGGGGTCGCACCTGGAATAGTGGACTCAAGACAAGTTCCAACGCGGGATTTGTTTGGTTAGACAAAAATGTGAAATCAGTCAGGAGTGATACAAAATCGGGCATGTGCCTATTTTTTTTATTGACGGTCCGGAAAAGGGGGGACAAACGATATTATCTCCCCCCCCACTTTGAAATTGGGGGACATGTTCCCCGGTCCAACACTGTTGACGCCCATGGATACAAATCTGGCGACCGGAAATGTTTCTTAATCATCAAAGAGATTGTTGTTCGCCGCACAACATTCAAAGCGCGTTGCCGCTCTAACGTGGGGAAATCACTAAATGTCGTCGCAAATTATATCCCAGGACAGCGCACTCGGTTCGTAACTGATAGTAGAGTTTGCCGTGCCTTGATACGCGAGAGCTCATGAGGAGCTAAGAAGAAATACCTCACAATACAACCCATCCGCATCGGGTGCTTCTTCTGACTGTTTGGGGGGACAGATGGCTAAGATGGGGCTTGTTCAACTTTAAAATCAACGGCTGGGCCGCAGAAAAAAAAAATCCTCTCGAGATTTTAAGGGGGAGCGCGAGGCCGGGTGCGCCCCCCCCCCCCCTGGATCCGCGCCTGGAGGCTTGGTTCATGGTGAGGGTATTTCATGGAATTCGACCCACGGTCACTTTCTACCTTTATGCTCATACAAGCCGCGGTCTAAATAACCATTAATAGACCATGTCGACAAACAGGGACCTACCTGTGCATATGCAAACACCACGATAGGATACACCTTGGTTTAGCGTGATGACTTGTACTGGAATTTTCTACGCGGAACCTTATTACTAGCTTATTGCATTCCTCGACGGAAGGTCAACAAAAACGTCCGAATTTTGGGACGGTCGATCCTGACCCACAAGGCAGCGAGCAACACATTTGTTCCCTTTTCTGTTAATTCCGAATCGTTCGCAGGAAATACCTATAGGCCTACATAGCCTAGCGCTAGGAGTATTTCGATGATTTGAATATAGAACGCCATTCTGTGTTAAAAGGTATTGATATATTACCTGTTTTGGTACAAACCCACTCGCTACCATTCATGATATAAACAAACAATTGTTACCGCCCGCTTTATAACTGTTGATGTCTAACAGCATTACATACCTCGATGGATATCACTCCCGCCATTACTTTGTTGTAAATGAAAATCGCAGTTGGTGGTTCATCAGTATGAAAATTGCGTCATCATTCAGCCAGATGTTTCTAACAATGGCGCGCAAGTAGAAGGGGTTGATCCTAGCTATTCTAACCAGACTGACAATAAGAATGGAGTTCGCATACGCCATGGTAGTCGGTTACTGACATATCAAACAAGTGGTTAATTTACCAGGCGTTTATCGATCAGTTGTACTCAATGCAGTACCCGTTAAGTTATTGTTGGCCGAAATAAAGCTGAAACGGCTTTAGGACTATCTTCTCAGAAACGTAGGTTGCATTGCCTGGAATGAATGCCTGGAATGATGTTGTTGTCCCCTTCTCCAATATCAATAAACTGGTGGCTCCTGGAAATGGACCGAGAGAATACCGGTATCCACTACGACCAATTCAATGAAACTATAACACGGACAATGTCATTCCCCTGCAATGGCTCCAGTAGTATATAAGACATAAAAGATACCGAGCAAACTGTATCCTCAAGGGAGTTTACAAGGTTTCAGGGCTATGACTTTTTGTGGACCTTTGATAATGTCCCCCAAACAAGGGCGGCGATCATGAGGGGGGGGGGGAAGGCTTCCCCCAAGATTTGGGTTCGAGGGGGACGGCAATGCATTTGCCCCCCCCCCCCCCCCCAATATTTGAGCCGAGCTATTTCGCTGTACACTGTATCGGACATATCCAGCGCAACCGTGTTTTAACAAAGGGCATTAAGACTTAAATGATCGGTTGAGTGAATTCTGCTGTTCCATTTTCGATTTTTTTTGCGCGATACGCGCGCGGGTATTTATGTATCCCCCAGTAGTGTTCAGGCACATGATGTGCATGTGCAGACATATGATGTTCCTGAACACCCAAGAAGCCTGAATTCACTTGGATGATCTTATATAATTATTCATTTGAAAGAAGGGTTATCTTCAATCCTATCGTTTGCATAAGACTCGCTTTACCAGCTTGTGTTGGCACTCCTTTATTGGAGTTTCGATGTCCTGCTAGGGGACAAGTTGTTAAATAAACAAACAAACTAACACACAATCGCTTATCTTGAGTGTGAAGAGGGGTTGAGGAAACGGGGGTAGGTCTTTACCACCTGGCGGATCTGCGATTTTTTCCATTAATTATGGTGCGACTACTTGTGGAAAGTTGGGTGCGCGGTGCCACATACTATCACTATGGAGGCACACGGTGCGGCATCGAAAATGCAGCCAGGAAGGGACGGACACACAAATGGCGTGTCAAAAAAAGACATGAGTCAAGTGAAGAAGAGAAAAGCTGTGCCACAAGGGAAGTTCAAATATGCCTAAATTTTCGATCTATTTACGGCTATTTACAAATTTAAAAATAGAGTAGTCGACAATCCAATTTAGGGAGCACCACTTGTTGAAAGTTGGGATACTAAGGGGGAAGGCACATGGTGCGGATGGAAACCCCTTTAAAATAAGACATTGAAGATTCGGCCAGGGAAAGGCCACAATTTCGTGCGACCATGAATTAAAAAATCAGGTGAAGATATGTTTATATCCAAAGATTGCCTCTGGACTGATGGAATGTCCAAAAGTGTAGCCTGAATTTTCGCGCACGCTTCCCGCGCAGTTGCGTTGGTTTCGTATTGTACTGATTTGGCCACAAGTCTGGCCCAATCAGTAAGTGTCACCCCCCCATGCGACCGTGATCCACAAAGAAGATCAAAATGGGGGCCGTATCTTGAGTAAAAAAAATTAAGTGATAGGTAAGAGAGGGGTCAGTTGCAATGTCGATGGTTGTAAAACTGGATCTTGCAAAAGCGCGCTTCGCGCGTACGTAGTGGTTGTTGACATTGCCTATTTTTCATTGCTCCTTTGATGACCGTAATATCACTTGCATCGTATCTTCAGGATGTCAAGGCGGTTTGAGTTGGGGGCTGTGAGTCACAGCACCCAACTCAAAACCTGAAAGTTATCCTAAGGCGAATAAAGTTTTGGATTACCTTTCCTGAAATAAAAAATTGTTATCAATTAGGGAGGGAGCTCTCTCCCATAAGGCTGGGAAGTGCCGTTTCTGCAATATAGGGGGTCTGTCAAACTGAAAAAAATTCTTGTACGCTACGCGCAACCTGTAGTGGTCGCTCCACTTAGATAGTATTCGTCTTGTCAGTCCCCCAACCGATAAACAAATCGCGCCCTTGCCCCAAAATAAGTAAGGATCAGGGATGTACTCATCATGAGTAACGCACATACCAAGTATATGCTTCATCAATCCTGGTTGGTGGAATTAATTTAGTGAAAATTAGCCATATATAATTTTCCAAATCCCATTCTCACAAATGTCTCTTGATCGCCACACAATAATTTGGTACTCGTCCATGTACTTGATGGTATGGCTTGAACACTAAAATTTAACTTGATCGACGAAGCATTCGGAAATTATCGTGTTTACAAGGATTCTAAATTCGGACAGCTGTTGACATTTGATGGCATTTGAGCTGACTCCCAAGAAGCAATATGACTCATGCATTAACATGGGAAAATGCACATGCCAAGTAGAAGGTTCCTCCATCCAAAAGATGGTTTTTAACCACATATGATAGTGTATAGTAGGTTCGGTCTCGTCCATCCGTAATGACTCATTACCCTCCGCCACGTATCACGATCGATCTTGCGCAAGGTTTACTGCTTCCTCGAAACTGTAATGCTAATGTCGTTGAATTTTATTTTTCCAAGCAAGGTAGTCTCGGGTCTCCCAAAATCGGTTTAGCAGTATGTCTCAATGCTTCTCTTAGGGCAATCTTTCGCGGGTGGGCATTCCTCCTGGAGTCTTCAACTTGACTGATAGATCTCAATCTTATATATGCCCACTATAGATGACCATGAGGGATTTGCCGCGGAGACGGGGGGGGGGGGGGGGCTGCGGGGGCTTTAGCCCCCGACGTTTCTTGCCAATCGGTATTTTTGGCCGCCTAAATTTGGGCCGCCCTGTGACGGGGTAAAAATGTTAGCCTACTAATTTAAGGTATTACAAAAATAGAATATGAGAAGAGCAATTTGGACATGGGCTAATCACAGCTATGCGAATTGAGAACAACCAATACGTAGGATTCTGCTACGATAAACTCCCGAAATGTAGCACTGCCCTATCGTACGTTTAGACCTACTCGACTCGGCAGCCCACAATGGTAGTAGCATGGTGGGCTGCCGGGAGTCAGTGGCCTAAGCTGACGGAAAGGGTGCAACCGTGTGTTGTGAACTGCAAGTAGCGCGCATGCCACGTTGCGTTCAGATATGTACGTGACATCTCGCAGTTCCGACATGCGCAGTGATTAATCACCCTGGAAATGCAGCCGTTAATTTTCGATACCGACTGGCCGGCGCGGCGCATGGGCGTAAAAGGTGGGGGACGGGGGGGGGGGGCAGACAATGTCCCCCACTTTTCCGGCCTGTAAAAAAAATAGGCAATGCCCGATTTTTTATCATATGAACTATTCAATTTTGTCTAACCAAACAATGATTCGCGTTGGAAATTGGGAAAAGTCCACTAATTCAGGTGCGGACACCAGGTGAAGATCTGGAACCCGGACCCGATAATTTCAGAAAGCCTTGGGCAGAATGCCTCCAACCCCAATTTTTCTGATGATGGGAAAATACGTGAAAATTGGGAAGGAAAAAGCCGAGGGGAAAAAATGCCTGAATTTTGGCGGACTTGTCGATAGAAGGCCCGGACAACTGCCCAGTTTTTGCGCGCTTCGCGCGCGCCAGAGTTTCCAATGACTGACTTGGTAAACTTTTTGCTCCCAAATGGAGTGGTCCCGTACACGCCTATGACTTTTCCGTTCGATCTCACAGAGACGTTCGGTGACCCCTGGATCCCACGCAAACAAAGCCAGAGTAGAAAAGGTTAATAAAAAATACCATGTGTTGATATTCGGTAAATATCTTAGAAATGGCACAATTGACACAACTGTTTTTGTCACATTAGTCGGCTACGTTTACTCAAATACACATTAGTTGGGTGCGATTGAGCTGGCATGTGCCGTTTCGTCCATAGGGAGGCCATGAAAATCTGAAATTTCTGGCTACACTTCGCGCCTAACCGATGTGCCGCTCCGACTTAGATGGTAACTGCATTGACGTGTCCGCCCCCCCCACTTTTCAAAAACGGTCGACGCCCCTGTGGCGACGGCCGTACTACTATAGACTCGACTGTTACGCGGACTTATTACAGATATACATGTTACTGTCAATAATGAATGGCGCGACCATTGTCGTGTAAACATAAAAACGTTAAACAACGAAGCCCTACTGGGGGTAGTAGACTATTATCATTTACGGGAGTGTCAGGTTGTTCACAAGATATGCTATGGTTCGATGCAAAAGTAAACATCCTGACCCCCCTCTCTGAAATTGCAAAACGTAGTGAAGTAATAGGCCTACACAGGTTCCTCCACACACCTAACATAGAGATAGGAACCCCTGCTAGTAAATCCTGACGTGTCGTTGGGTCGACAATAGCGCGTACCTGGAAAGTCAAATGTTAATTCGACTGAATAGACGCCTGAGCTCCAGTCTCAATGGCAATTGAGAATGCACGGTAAGCAACTGTCCTTTGCTGGAGATTTGTTACTAGGATGTCGATACCATGGAGTATGGTTTTAGCCAGATACCTTCGTCACCTTACTGCGGGCACACATCCACATTCATTTTGTATGTTTCACTGATTTTTTTTCTCATTACCATATTCCGCAATCCCTCAAATGGTCTATGGGTTCGGGCCTACTATACGTATGTGGCTATATTCTTATTTTTGTAGGCCTTAATAATGACTTTTCCAGTTTATCTATTAGATTCAGGTTTTACGTGATTACCTGGGGTAAGAAGTAATTCGTGTGTCGCGAAATAAAAAAAAATGTGGTTTACATGAATCCAGTTTTTAGGATGTCAGTTATTGCCTGAAAACGAACGAAAGGTAGCTTCTCCTGCGATTTGGGGGTCTGTCATCTAGAAGCAATTTTCGGCTCTTCGCGCCGCGCCAACCGGTCGGTGGGCGCTTCCGGCTTAGATGGTGGGCCGCCACAATGATTGCCCCCACGCAAATTCTCTCCCCGCAGGTCCCTCTGATCGATTTGCTTAGTTTGATCATAGAGTTCATCGTTCGGTATAAACCAATTGTTGTTGGTCCATCAGTTGTTGAGAAAGTGAGAATATTTGCGAAGGAGTTCTTTGAAAAAAGTGTCAAGTTTTGTGATCAATTTCCTCCGCAATTGTACGGGAACTTACTCTTTTTTTTATCAAGAAAGGGCACACGACATGTAATGCCCCAATCCACATTGTTGTGTATTGTTGTTGGTTGATATGATCATTCCCAACACTATCGCCGGCACCACCTCATACCCCAACTATACCAAGTCATGGCCATATAAAAAGACTACATGCTCATTCCGGCCAAGACAACAATTGTAGATTGGAAGAAGCCGTCTCACCAAATGACGTATTAATAATCCTATCAGCTCCCTCAAAAACATGCCACATACATTGGAGGAAAGAGACTGATGCCTTTCTACAGTCCTCTCTGTTCGTTTAGAATCCAACGGAGTGTGGGCACCAGAAGAAAACAAAAAATTAACAATGAAAAACGGAGTAAAATTGTGTTGAACCTCCAAAATGACCCCCTCCTTATATTTTGGAACCACCTGGAGTCTTCATCACCAAGTTTCGTTGATTACCACGCAGAACATATTCGCAGAAACTTACTCAAAAACTTCGCAAATTTGACTTACGTTGACCTTAATTATATAGACTTTGTTCAAGACGGTCTGATTTGTTTCTCTGCACCCTTTTTTTAGTTAAAGGACAACTTCAGGAAAAAAAATCGAGGAGGTTTGTGCAATAATGCAAGGACGTCACACTTGGGACAACCCGGAAAGTCATGTCATGTATTCATTGTTTCATTCAGTGAATAAGTCAACATTTAACAGTTAAAAGTTCTGTTGTCTTTTCTCTCACCAAGTAACATCAATACCTACCAAAACCAAGACAGACTCCTCTCCATGGACTTTATGCTTTCGGAGAGGGAATAAGTATTGAATCCAATAGAAAACAAAGATTGTGTGCCGGGTTGTGCAAGTATGCATCATTTTTTATTGCATGACGGGATGCTTTCGATATTGCGAGGATCGAAATCACGAACTTCAAAAGACTGTTTAAATACGTAACAGAAGTCTTTCGACGAACTTGGGTTTTTAAACTGACGCATTAAGTTTTTCTTCTGGCTAATATATTAGCGTCTTGTATAATTCAACCGGAAGTTGTCTTTTAAGGTGGCTGACTTTCCCACTGCACTATACTGTTTAATTATACATCCGTGTGTTCTGTTGAACAAAATTCTGGTAGATTATTCCGATGAATATGCATCATCTTCACATGGCGCGGGGGCTAATCGGTCTGCACAGCACCACTGAATGACTACATGCACCAGGGGCGTAGAATTTTGTTTTGAAGTGGGGGGGATGATTTGCTAGACGGCTATCTAAGCGGAGCGCCACCATAGGTTGGCGCGGATCGTGCAAGATTTTTTTTTTTGCTGTTCACAACTCCCAGACGCCCGGAAACGGCACTTCAGGGTTTTTTCAGCTGTGTTAACTCAGTCTTCAAGAATGAATATATTATTTCCGATTTGTGGAATGTTAAAGAGAATTGTTGAATCTTTGAAAGCTAATAAACATTTGATCAGTTAAAAGGTCGCAAGACTAAATATGTAAGCAAATAAACCTCGGATGTTAATGAGGCAGACCTCACGACAGTCAGTCACAGGCAAATATATCCAATTAAGTGATGGGACGATCAAGTTCCATGCGCATGGGCGTGTGCTGGAGCTCCAGTTTTGAATCGTCCAAACACATTCGTCTCGTCTCCGAGCCCGATATAAATGTTCGGCCAGTTCTGCCACATTAGTACTGTCTAGTGTGTGTGGTGCTCGCGCTAGGGAAAATCGAATCAGATAGGGTAGTTTAGGAGCTCAGGTAAATGACAGTTTATTCGCTTTTGGGTAACTGAGTTACTGAGCTCAGCCTCTACAGTTGGTCGCCTCAACTTATACAAATATTGTTGTAAGAAAAAGGGAGAATTGGGCAATATGAATAATATCTCTGTCAAAAATAATTATTGGGACTGACAAAACTGGGGGGGACGGGATGTTTGTACAGGCCATCCCTACACAAGGGGGGGAACACCCCCTCATCCCCGCGATTTTACGCCCGTGAATGCAGTACAAGGTCAATGGACGGGCAGATTCGATTAAACTGACCTGGTGAATGTCTGTAGTTAACTTGTGGGGCTACTGATTGGCTGTGGCATTTATGTGTTACGCCAATGAGAGGCATCCATAGCAACATTACTCGGTGAATACGGGACGAATAATGAACCTCGGGAAGGGCAAAGATTTTCTAACACTTTGGCCGGGGCACAGGATGAATGATCATAGAATTTTTTGGTAAGTGGAGCCAGTTCAGTAAGTGTCAAGACGTTATTGCTGAGCGATTCAACCACTGAAATATACGGAAGGGAATGTGTAAACCGTGTGTAACCGTTAAAATCGGACAAACTTCATATTTTCGCGTGAAACCTGCAAAATAGAAAGCATCAGTCATGCAATAATGGCCACTGTCGAACTCATCCGAGATTTTTCTAGGACAGACAGAAGTGCCAAGTTTCAGATCAATGGGATAAATCGTTACACACGAAAATCTTCTGGCGGACGCGGCGGACGCGGCGGACGCGGCAGACGCGGCGGACGCGGCAGACGCGGCGGACGCGGCGGACGCGGCGGACGCGGCGGACGCGGCGGACTCGTTGGGTGGGGACGCTCAGAGACGGCAAAAGCAACCCTAATATATATATAATATATATATATATATATATATTATATATATATATATATATAATATATATATATATATAAAATATATATATATATATATATATATATATATATATATATATAATATATATATATATAATAATAGTGGGGATATAATGGGAGAGCACATAGATCTTTGACTGAAGGCTGACGTAAGCGAGCACAGAGGTCGCGGAGGCGAGGCAGTGATTTGTAGGTTCTCCCCTGATAAAATTTGATTGAATTGCGCCTATTGGTCGATTCCCATCTTCCGGGGAAGCGTATTTTCGATATCTCTTTGCCTATTTTATGGCTTATTTGACTGTTGTCAAAGGTATAGGAATGCGCTGATTGAGGGAACGGTTGCGCGCTCTCCTGACGTTTGTCACCACACCATGTTCCTGCCAAATCGCATTGCAATGAGAGTGTGACGTTCGGATTCGAGACTAAATTTCTTAGCATCATACAACCACAGGTTAGGCCTGGAGATGAAAAAATCTAGTTGGATATTCAGTGTCTCTTCTGCCTATCCGTCTATAATGTACGCGTCGTCGACAGCCCATGGGTACAAAGTGTATATGTTCTCATGTGAAACGAAAGCAGCTCTGACTCAGCCACTTGACGAGGTCAATATTTGATAGTTTTGTTCGAGCACGTAGAACAAATGACCACAAATCCACGGGACCCATTCGGAGAAATCAAGCGGAATGGTCACCAACTGAGGTTCAAAGTACGATGGCACCGGGAAGCCATAAAATATAGCGCATGCTATATCTGTATATAGTGCAAATTGTAACAGTCTATAGTTTTTATTTAGAAATAAGGGTATTGTGTGCAGGATAGTGATTTGCCAGGGTCAGGGCTCGGAAAACGCCCTCTCAGGGGGAACCTGACAACAAGAGTAATATGTCCACACCTGGTGTCGAAAACCGTACTGCACTGTCACGGCATGAACCTCGACACTAAAAACTGGAAAAACTAGCGTGAGTCCGTTGGTCGTGGTATGTACAGGAGTGGTATACGGGAATTCCTGTGTCGTTCAGCTAGATCCATGAGATTGCGAGATATGTACTGCCTACAGCCTACTGCCGGGCACTGAGAAGGACACGTGTAGAGTGTAGACGGGAATCTACGGGCAATGCCTCGGTTCTGGGAGAAGTAGAGTCCCAAGTCTCCATGTCAGTCCAATCAACGTTTTCGAACGTGGCACATGAGAATGCAGGAATCTGGGAATACTGAACCTCTTATAGGAGATAAACCATCGGTGAGGTCTCAATAGTTATGAACAATACCTGGTAAAGGTAAACAACGGCCAAAAACAACATGGCGACATGTACAGAGATGGATATCACGAATGGATATTCTGGTAAGAGTTAAGACAGGCCTCACTAGCTTTCCGAGTCGTCTGTGATGCATATGCGTGTAGTTGTCTAACGATATAGTCCTATATAGGGCTATATGAAAGCTTTTGAAAGTGCTATGCGGTATACTCTGTGGGGTAGATAGGAAGATCGATAGATAGATAAACTTTTCCATAAGGGAAAGAATTTATATGTTGTTATAAAAGGAGGTCTATAAGAGCAATGACAATGTAGAATGTTCAAAGATGGATATTACACAGGATAAAATACTAATCAGTATTAATCTGACTTGCGTAAAGTAGCTACTAAGCCTTATTGCATGCCCACGGAACGGGATTGAAAATCGCGGTTCGCCGGAACCGAGTAATATGTGAGAGAACGGTCTCAGCTGGCAATACGTGGGGATTAATGATTACTCAAAAAGCTGTAATAAAGAGGCTGGTCCGGTTCATTCCATAGTACGACTGACATTATCTTGTTCTTTAACAGGATGGCAAACATCAAATCACCAGTAGGCAACTGGGCGCGATCAATGGATGTATATGACTGGTCTGGTGGGATTAGGGGTGAGGGGGGGGGGGGGGTCGTGGAGGAGTCGATCCCTCCCTTTTGACACTTCATTCATATTTTATTTTTCGTATTGGAGTAACAGCACAGACCCTATTGCACAGTGACGTCTGACCCCACAGCCAGAAACACGGAGGGGGAATGTCTTATTATTTCTATGTGTTTAAAATTCCGACATTCGCAAAGTTCTGCCTTTCTCTTAAAAAGTATGCCATCAACACATATGCCTATCAAACCACTAACAGCAACCCCCTCTCAAAGATTATAATTATTTCGAAGATAATCCATTGTGAAATAATAATAGGAATGAAGACTTTCGCAGGATTATGCAAGAAATGTCTAAATTACTTTTGCATGATGGGATGTTTAGATCTTGAACATCTACACATGCACCAAACAAGTGGCGGCCTGTCAACTCCAAATACATTTTTCGTCTCTTTAATAATAGGCGCATAGGCCCTCAATTTCAAAAGCTGTTTACACAAGATATTGCAAAAATGGCTGGGCGGATTTCAAAGAATACGGACGGATGTCGTATGCGGCAAGACACTATAAAATGGCGGATCAACAACATGAAAAGAGTGTCTGAACTTCGCAATTAGTTGCAGAGATAGAGAATAAGCTCGAAAACGATAGAAATCATCCAAATGAAATATAACGAACACCGAGTGGCAACATCACCATGTGCAAGATGTGTCAATATGCCGCATTCACGTAAAAATTAATCATAATATCTATCTAATAATTTGCAGTTAACGTCCTTTCAGGATGTTGCTGAATATGTATGGTCCTTTACATATACAGTTTGTTCCTTCGAATTATCAACCTCCTCGTTTCACGTTAATACGACACACAACAAAAATCCACATCATGCGGATTCTAGTCTAAAAGCAATAAATGGTTAGAGCATTCGTTTGGGGGCGCAGTTCATGTCAATAATGGGGGTCGAGGTTGTTGTTTCTTTTCTTTGTTGGAAGTGGGGGGGGGGGGGGTTGGGGTGTTCGGGAATTAAACTTACCCAGAGTCTCGTTCTTGTGTATGTATGTCCCGACTGTGCTGAGCGCTACTTAGCCCGCCGCTTAATTGATTACTATCCTAGCATTTTCCCTATCCACGGGACCCTTAAGGTGGACTACCAGACATTTAATGCCTGCACGGCGCAAGCAAAGTCCCTAAACCCACGGGGGGGGGGGGGGTGGTCAGGAGTCTGGACCCTAACCTTATAGGGACTCCGCTCTGAATGTTTTTTTTACACATCACAAGCCTGCGCCCTTTCAATGGGTTGAACCCCTCACCCCAATCAAACCAACAAGTTGTACAAAGTGAAACAAGTTGAACAAATGTATCTCCTACAAGTGAAAAAACTAGTGACATGTGCAGACGGGTTGAGTAAACCGCCAAACGGTATATCCCCGCAGAGACAGCCTTTGTGGCACCTCGGTTGTTGTAGTACATCAATTAGGCCATTTGACCTCTAGTGACTCACCGTTGTGCAGGTCCAACTGTAGTCCGCAAAAATTTCCCAAATTGTTAAAGACGACGAAGTTAGAGGAATCGCAGGATTCATGCAAATTGACCTCCTTGGGAGCCTGAATGACCCTTCTTGGGGATTGAGATTAACAACAGTCCACATCCACCGATTTTGTTCCACTCCGGAACAAGTTTGGAGAAATGTTTGCGAAGAAAAAAACACAAAATTTGAGCTGGTGACTTGGAGATTCAACATAATATAATTCGGGACTAACTTTGTCCCACCCACCAAGTTTCGTGTGAATCGTACTAACTCAAATATCGTGACATCTGCAAAATATAGGGCGCAGACATCAGTGATTGCCCATCGAACTTCATCAACCTAGGGCAGAAGTGTGTAAAAAAAAAAATCAAGTTCCAGATAAATCGGAGTTTCCGGCGACGGCGGCGACGAGGCGGCCGGGCGGAAACGGAGATGGCGGCTAAACCCCCAAACCATAATATCCCCGGACACTCCCCGTGTCTCGGGGATATGATTAGATTTTCCTGAAATCGATGTAATAGTGTTCCTTGAACGGCGCTACTTTCAGCTTGTACACAGCTTTTCGATGCAACGCCATATAGTGCCAGTAGAGTGAAAAAAGTAAGATCTGTGAAAAGATTGTTTATCGGCCCACAACAGTCATACTTTCATGGATGTGGACTGAACTTGGATACAACGGTCATTGACCTTCGTGGGATTTTTACCACGTGGAAGGTCAAGGTCAAAGGCCATTAAAAGAGGCACAAATGTTGAAATTGCTTTTCTGGCCCAAAAAGCCCATAGTATGCAGAATTTTAAAAATGATTATTTCCTCCTACAAAGTGCCATTAGGATTTCTTGAAATCAGTCATATTTTCCGTGGGTGGTTGCTGCTTTCAGCTTGTACAAAGAATTTTAATGCAATGTCATATAGTGTCATTCAGCGTAAAAACAAATGAAAAATGTGTAAAATAGTAATATAGGCCCCACAAGGGGGGGGGTGATCGGTGTTGAATATGGGGGGGGGGGGAATGGGGTATCCCCTTCATAGGGGAGCGCGACCATGGGTGGCGCGTTAGCGTGACAAGAAAATTTTTAGTTTTTACGCGACCCCCAAGATTGCAGGAACGGCACTCCTGGGGTCATGTGGCAGTAGCAACATCCCTAAAATCGTTCAATAAATTCCCAAATTTTGTATTTCAAGAAACATGTTTGAAGGAACTGATCAATCTTTATTCCGTACAATTCGGGCCACCGTCGGGGGTTGACGCGTACGTAGGGTAACTAGAATCTTTTTCGTCTACAGACCCCCCCCCCCCCCCCCCCCCGCCCCCAGCGATTGAAGGAAACGGATTTTCCCGGACCGATGTTCATTAGGAAACGTCTCAGAATGGCAATAACTTTTTTCAGATTCATTTTCTAGAAACGTTCTGAGGAACTGATCGATGTGTTACTCCTTACGATTCGGGCCACCGCCAACTCGTGGACGCGTAGGTACAAGGGAAATGTCCGTTTTACCTTCAGACCCCTCAGATTGCAGAAACGGCAATTCCCCGAGGCTGTCTGGCAGTTGGGCAACGTCTCTAACATTGGCAATATTTTTCAGCATCCGTATTTCAAGAAACGTTCTTAAAGGAACTAATCGATATTTATTCCTTAACAATTGGGGCCAGCATCAGTGGTCTCGTATTAGGTACAAGGCTTATTGTGAGTCCTTACGAATCCCCAGATTGCCGAAACGTACTTCCCAGTCTTAGCATAAGCAACATCCCAAATTGACCCAGAAATTTCTGAAATATATACCCAAGAAACACTCTTGAGAACTAATCTTATCCTGCATTCATCCACAATTCTCGCCACCATCAGTTACCTACCGTACAGAAAAAGTCTCACAACCCCCCCCTCCAGATTGGAGGGAGCTGCAATCCCGGGACTTTGCAGTATGCATCACTGAATTTGCAGTAAATTTCCGAAAACTGATCATGTTGATCATCACTTTCGTCATCTGGTCTCCATTCCTAAAATAGTCATGTCTTAGAGATATCCCTCGAGGCCCTTCCTATTGGGTTGGAGGTTGGCCAGCTTGAAATTTGCTTGAGATCACGGCATGGAAAATGTGTGCATTTTTCGGGCATTTTTTGAAAAGGAATTGAGCCAGCAGCAGACAATTTGGGTCATTTTCAGATTATTTCCGTCAAACTTTTTGTCAAATTTCTCATGTCTCCAGAATTGTTTGCGTCCCCCGCTCCGCGCCTAATAGTTCCATACTACGCCAATCACGTAAAACCTCCATACTAATGTGCACGATCCCCCTGCCCTGTTGTAATTTTTCGTTACACATAGCTTTTATATCTTCTATTAAAAACAGCATGTCCAGGCGGCAAAGCCAATCTGAACAATAAGATCAGAAGTAGACTGTGTGGCAGTGTTGAGAAAAGATGGAATGGCTTTGGATTCCGGCATTGTTGTTAGTGGTCTAACCATATGTTTACCACACTTGCAGATGACACTTATATATGGACATAATCACATTTGCCAGAATCTGACAAATTATGGTTCACGGGGCCCACTGTTACGGAAAAGATAGGATATACAGCACGCGCAGCGCGATTTTTTTTTGCATTGCGGCTTCTCAACCAAATTTAAACCCATCTAATAGAAAATTTGAGTTAGAACATTTTGTTTTAAAGTCCGTACTGTACTATGATTATAGGATTTTTTTTCTGGACAGTCCACAAATTTGGGTGGTATAGTTTATATCATGTCCCCCCACCCCGTGATCGCCGCCCATGGCCCCCCATCAGTCATCCTTTGATAGATGTTGGCTAAACTTGGGCACAACGTTTGTTTACGCTTGGGACATGTGAAAGGTCAGGAGGGTCAAAGGTGCATTTGAGGAACAACATTGGTCCTATGTGGAATTGCCTTTGTAGCGCATTCTCATTCTTTGATTGATTTTTGACCAACTTAGTTACAATGATCATTGAAAGCTAGGGCAACTTGACTTTGGCAAGAGTAACAAGTCAACTGAAGGGGGCACAATATGCCATTGTTCAAATTTACCTTTTGGCCCGCAATTGTTCATTCTTTAGAATGGTGACCACTTTTACAGAGATCCAGTGACTCTAGTGCACTTTGACTCGTGAAGGTCAAGGTTTGAAGGCATTGGTTGATAGTAGTATGGCTAGAAATTGTTGAACATTCTGGCCGAGGTCTGACAAAATGTCCAGATTTGTCACCGAGTGCAAAATTTGTGATTATAAAGGCCGCATGTTTGAAGCTTGGTACATTGCACTGAAATACCAGGAATACCTTCGCCATTTTCGCCGGCCAAGTGGGGGCTTGCCCAACCAAAACTTTCTTGTTACGCTCCCCGCCCACCCATGACGCTTAGATAGTATTCTTGTGCCTTCTGAATAGTCCTTGCCCCTCCCCCCCCCCTTGCCAGGCAGAAGAGACTGGTGGGCGTCCACTTGACCACGCAGAACGCCTGAGAAGACCCCCAGGCCTTACAGTATGGAAACGCCAAAACAGATATTATCGATATTTATCGGATCAGTTCCTCATTATGCAGACCAATCTCCGTCACTAATGACAAAAAACATCTTTACTCATTAAGGCGACTCGGGTAGTCTGTCGCATAACTACATATTACTTTAATTTTCCTGGACGAACATGTCTTTGCACATAATGAGTGCCGTTTTGGACCATATGCTGAACTTCGTTGTGGATCAAACGCATTATTCAACAGACTTGCTACCGCATAAGAATCTTAGCGCATATTCGGCCACACCAGCGCCGCATAATGATTTCTCACTCTCTCATTATTCGACAATCAAAACTACTGACGCATAATTTACTTCTTACCCATTATCCGGCAGCCACCAGCGCCGCATAATGATTCCTTCCTAATTATTCGGCAGAACACACGACCGCATACTTACTTCTGCCCTCACTATTCGGCAGCCGATACTTCCGAATAATGGTTCAAGAAATTTTGAGCAAAGGGCTCTCACCGCATCAAAGCAATAGGCGCAGAAGACTGAGAAAACTGCACCATTCGCACGAAACACCAATATTCGAATCAGATGGCTCTCCTGCCATTTTCAGGACTCCATCTGGTAAACCATACTAACTACGGAAGCTGACAGGTACGGCAGTTGTTATGTGTGAGTGGCGCGATATTAGGTGTCAGGTTGAACAACCAGTTATGTGTCCGTTTTCTGTTATATGTGAGTGTCGGTTTGACTGGCAATCCCACTGGCAATTTCAGTGGCAATTCTGGTGGCAGTTTAGGTGGCAATGTCAGTGGCGGTATAGACCCGTTTCAGTGACAATTTCAGTGACAATTGGAAGGGTCCTCGATGGAATATCTCTGAAGATCATGGCTATGGTAGGAATGGAACCCACGATGAAGAAATGTAAGGATTACTATCGATTAGTTTTCGGAATTTTAACTGTCATTTCGTGATTGCCTACTGCCATAAGTCGCGGGAAGTGCCGCCTCCCTGCAATCTGATGAAGGGGGGGGTGGGGTCTGTCAGACTATTTTCTTGTACGGTTCACGGGCAACTCTGGTGGTGCGCATTGTAATGAATAAAAGGAGATCACGTTCCCTTCAAGAGTGTTTCTTGATACATTTCAGAAATTTATTGTCAATTTTGGGGATGTTGCTTACTGCCATAGACATGGGAAGTCGTTGTCCCGGCCCTCCTTGGGGTTCGTAGGCTCAAAAGTTCCCTTTGTACCTATACGAGACCATTAATGCTGGCCCAAATTGTAACGAATAACCATCGATTATACCTTCAAGCCCGTTCTTGACATACGGATTTCTTGGATTATTGCCAATTTGTTTTTTTTTTAGAGATGTGCTCACTGCCATACAGCGCGGAATTGCCGTTTTCCCTGCAAACCTAGTGGTCTGTAAAACGAAAATTTGTAACTTTTTACCTACGCGTCCACTGATGGTGGGGCTGGCCCGAATTGTAGGATACCTATCGATCAGTTCCCTCAAGAACGTTTCTAGAAATGAATTCTGAAATTTATTGCCAATTTTAGGGACTTTGCTTCTGCCATACCGTCCGGGAAATTCCGTTTCCTGCAATTAACTTATCTCGGGGGGGTCTGTAAATTTTTTTTTCTTTACTTTGTACCCTACGCGTCAACAACTGGGACGATGGCCAATTGTACGGAATAAAGATTGATCAGTTCCTTCAAGATGTTTCTTGAAATAAAGAAATCGGGGGAATTTATTGTACATTTATGGATGTTGCTTCCTGCCACTATGCCCCAAAGTGCCGGTTCCTGCAATCTGGGGGTCCTGTCAAACGAAAAATTTCACTGTACGCTACGCGCCAACCCATGGGGCGCTCCGCTTAGATGGTGCTACCCTCATATTCCCCCCACTCCCCCCCCCCCAAAGAAAAAAATAACACCAAAATCCTGGATGCGCCCCTGATTTACCACTAACTTGACACCTAATATCTCGCCACTCAAACATAACCCCATCGTACCTGTCGGCTTCCGTACAATCGCCATGGCAGAGAGGACGTCAAGGTAATACGCATTGCCGAAACGGCCATATTCAGATTACTCTTCTGCAGAGTTACTCGTTCGGCAGAGGTTTTCTTTCTCATTCTGCAGAGTTTTTCTCATTTTGCAGATTTTTCTCAATTCTGCAATAGGACCTGGCGGCAGAATGACAGAGTCGTTAAGTCTTCTGCTGCTGCTATGACGGTCCGAACATAAATAAAAATCAAGTTATTATGGCTGCCGTCTTTGTTGTCGAATAATGACAAAAAAAGTCATTATGTTGCAGTAATGATGCAATAATAGTAACTATGTCATATGCGCGCTAGTGTTCAGCTGGCCGATAATGACAATTAGTCTTATGTGACCATATGAGCTGCCTATAATGAGTAAGGAAGTCATTTTGCGGCGGCGATGGCTTCGAATATGATAACATTTCCCATAAAAGGAACAATATTGTCAAATGGCAACTCAATTATGTGGCAGGGCAACGTTATTTTGAAAATAGAATAAAAGAAATTGCCGTTATCCGATCGCATAATGAGTGCATACATATTTCTGTATTATGCGACAGAAAATTTGTCTTGCATAAATAATGATAAACTGCATCGGAATAGATAATCGAATAATGTCCGTTTTGGCGTTTCATATTACAACAGCGAACGATAGACCTAGAGAAAGGTATATAGTTGGCCAACTATATCCCTCTCTATTATGGAAAGCCCTGCTGGGCAGAAATACCATATTTAATTGTCTACATATATTCCATTTTAGGTAGCATATATTCCATTTTATGGTAGCATATCTTCACAGCCAATTGGGAAGGCAAGGAATAGATAGGTAGCATTAACATCGATTTATGGTAGCATTAAATCGAATTATTCTAACCATAGATTCGATATATGCGACCATAATATTCGAATATATGCTACATATATTCGAATATATGCTACCAATATTTCGAATTTTATGGTAGCATTTCAATCGATATATGCTGCTACCATAATATTCCTGCCTGTCCTAGTGGCCTTGATATATGCTACCATAACTGAATAATGCTCCATAAAATCGAATTTATGGTACATTAATCGAATATTGCAACCATAATCTTCGATTTAATGCTACCATAAATTCGTGTATATGCACAATATAATTCGGCCCAATCAACTACTGGAAAATATTAACCATCCCTATTGTCATTTGCTTACCACCAACCGTAGACAATAATTCTTTTTCCCGGCACAAGTTTGCATTTGCCTCTCTTGGCCCCCTCTCGCTATATAGCTATGGCTGCGCCGGCGCCGCGCCGGGTCAATTGTCAAAATGCCGCGTACCAACAGATACGGAGGAATTTTCTTATCAGTTCGTCGTCGTAAATAATGGCTGCTGTCGGGTTTTTTCAACTTATAACCATATTGGGAAGCGGCAGAACATGACAATCAGCGAGAAGGTTTTTCAGTCACTCGAGATGTGTTGACTAGACTAGTATCTGAGAGAGCTCTTCATTATGCCAAATTGGGCGACTCGTCTCCACAGGAAACATCACAGCATCGATCCTATTGAAGGTTCTAAAGATGAATCGACCTCAATGGTGGACCGTATTAAGAACAAACACCAAATCCTGAGGTTCACAGCTGAAAGCTCCCGACTCTGAAGTCACTTATCTCGACTGAAAATATTCAAAGGGGAAATTTCCGTCAAAATCGGGCCTACTAGCACCAAAGTCTATACCAAGCCCACAGGAACCTTCCAATATTTAGATCGTAACTCTGCACACCCCCTATCCACTTTCAAGGGCTCATCAAGGGAGATCTTACGATACTCACGCCTCTGCAGCAAGCGGCGACCTTCATAGATGAAGAGAAATTCCTTCATGGAAAAGTTCCTACTACGGAACTACATCAGAGAGGAATAACACTGCCTCAAGTGCGGTCGAGTTTGGGCAACCCAGCCCAGCCCCCGACGCCAGGGGACATTCCCACCCGAAACACAGTCGGACCCTCCATTGGTGTTTTTCAAGATAACCTATACAAACCCCACCTCAAAACGATGACCTTAAAAGGCCTTAACAGAACACTGGCACCTCATCAGCGGTAACCCCGACTTATCACGTCTATTTCTCCCTAAAAGCCCCAGAATCGCTTACAAAAGGAGAAAATCTAGAGATTTACTAGTTAAATCCAGATTTCCTGCTAGCGTACTATGGCAACCAAGGGGAGACAGATATTGTTACTTCTGACGATGACGCCCACTAGAACGATTCTAATCGCAGCATGTTAGATGACCCCTAGCGGCATTCTTAACTTTGGAGACGCCACGCCCCTTCCGTAAGGCTACCACTGATGGATGCTCCAAAATACTACCGCGAGCAAAACTATATTCTGGCGTTAGTCTCAGACCTTTCAAACAAAAAGGCTCTAACAGTTTACAATAACACGACTCAATTGCGCCTCATGGGCCACCTCCATACCACAACTTTTTAGCACAGATCCGGCGAAAAATCGATTATACGAGCCCAGATTCCACCCATGCTCCCTGCACAATAAACCCTGTTCTCCAGGCTCCTATGATCCGCGACACTAAATGGTGCACCGGCGACCCCCCCCCCCCCGTTTATTCTTTTATTCTTTTCATTTTCATGTGTCGGATCAGCGGCGGCCTACATAACGACGCGTTTACGTACTACAGTCATATATGGGCATACAGCATGCATACAATGTTCATATGCGCGCTGCCAACTCGTTAGCCATATTCTTTTACACAGGAATAGACGATTCCTACAAGCCAATGGGAAGGCGGATAGGTCGCTTAATCTAACATATGCTAGCTACCCAGCCATTAATTCGAATATATGGTAGCATTTAATTCGATTTAATCTACCATACATTTCGAATATATGGTAGCATCTATTTCGAATATATGGTAGCATATATTCGATTTAATGCTACCATAAATTCGAATATATGGTAGTCATATCTTGAATATATGGTAGCATATATTATAGTCGATTATGGTACACAATAATTCGAATATATGGAGCATATATTCGAATATATGGTAGCATATATTAAGTGATTTATTGTACATAATTTCATATATGTACATATATTCCGAATATATGGTAGCATAATATTCGATTTAATTCTACCATAAATGATTTAAGCTACAATGAATTCCTTCTTGCTTCCATTGGCTGTGCATTATGCTACCAAAATGGAATATATGCTTACCATAAAATGGAATATAATTCTATCCATAAAATTGATTATATGGTAGCATTACTATGGTATGGTCTGTCGCAGTCAGGGCTTCCATACTCCTTATTCATATAGACGCTATGCTACATCCACATCCATAGAGAGATGTCGTCAATTTACAGTACAATCATGTAAGGATAACCTGCAACTGTGGAGACTTTTTAACTGGTGAATAACAGTCGAGACTCTGAATTGAGGTAGATAATGGACAAGGCGCAGCCGAGTCCGCTATTAAGCTAAATTCGAGTCGAGACTGTTTATACACCAGTGACAAGTCGAACTGCTGTAGTTTTTCTATTCTACACCCGCAAATCAAGAATTAGCCAAACGATTAGAGGATATCATGTCTCTAGATCTATCTCTACCATTATATAAGCATCTAGGGTACTATTGCGTTGGTTCAATCGAAGTAAATCGCAATCGCGTACCATACACAAAGATTGGCAGTGCGTGTGGTGCGTACTTCCACGGAGACGCATACAAACCAGCGTGCCAACCGGAGGGTTCTGCGCGGTGAACCCTGGCGTCTCCATGCAACGACAACGCTCGTTTTCGCTCGTTCCGTTGAGCATTTACGCCCTCTGAGAGCTCGTAATCTGAAAACCTGCCTATAAATTAATTTATAGGTCAGTGATACTGAGCCGGATCTGCGCGTTGTAACATCAACTTCCAAAGGCTCACGAACACCTTACATTCGCGTTCAAAAACTACTTGCGTTTTACTTAACACCAAGCGCAAATCGAGCAGTATTCGATTGTTGGTGTTAACTACTCTGACGCTGACTTGTTATTGCACCAAATATAGTCCGCTACGTAATTGGATTAGCCAATCAAATCCTGTATTTGCAAAACGGATGCTTGGGTTGTAAGGAAGAATAGAAGGCGCTATTTCAAAACAGGTCGGAAGTCAATTTTATACACCCTTGTGTATCACACCGCTCGGTGTCCCACATCGCGCACCGGACTGTGAGTCGCCCAAATATTCAATATCGCACACTCGCACATTCGCTGCAGCTGACAAAATGTGCTCGTGTAACGTTAATAATTTAGTTTATTTATTATACAATCACTGACCGCCGGACATCCAGCAGGTTTGCCACAACGATGGAGAAAATTAATAATCATACTGGTTTAACACTTGGAAACAAGAGGACTATTGGTTGGAAACAAAAGGAAATACAGTTTTTACTGGAGTAAGGCTCGAGTCTGACTCGTAAACCAATTTACAAGTTAGGCAAACCCGGTCCTAACGTTATCTACCTATTTAAACGGTTTCGCGCAGGGCTGGTATTGGAAGCATACTTTCACAAGAGTCTGGTCTAAAGATTTTGTAGAGCCTATGTCGTTTTCTGAAAATTTGCAACATGTCGTAATCCCCCCGCCATTCTGACGTGCTAATTCTTCCAATCTTCCATAGTCTGTCAAGTGGTTTGCCTGAGTGTAATGACTTCAAAAATATATTCAAATTCATGTGAGCGTTAGAAATGTGAAAATTGACATGTTATGGACTTATAACTTTATTACAATTACATAACCATTAGGCCCAAGTAAAATAATTTTTTTAAAACATGTTTATGTCCTGTTTTTTCAAAAATGAGGAGGATTCGGGCCCGCCCTTTTTTTTGGGGCGACCCCGATCATTGCCTCTCGAAGATGTTAATATGAAACAGGTCAAGTCGCCCTTTTGGACTCGCCCCCAGTACCCAGTAGTCCGCCCATTACGGAGGTCGCCCCGGTCAGCTCGCCCCCAAGCAAGTCGTGCCCCAGGGTTTGACTCGCCAATTTTGAGTCCCAGTCCCCACAAGCATTTTCATCCGTAGCAATTTAGGTAGAGTCAACTTGCCCACATATGGTGGCACACCCCCTTAGTAGGCCCTCCTATTGACTTACACTTAAACGGAGCTCTTTCCCCCCCCCTACAGCCTAGTGGGGAATTGCGCCAGGTAACATGTCACCCACCATTTGATAGCTAACAACGTGATCTATCACAATGGCCCCTCCAATTTACTCATATACCTCGACCAGTGAATTTTTTGCAGCTAGAGCAGTGTTTCGACCTCAGCGGACTTGTGTTCGGACACCCCTGGCACTAGGGGAAACCCCATTCTGACTGTGGGGCAGCGTGAATTCAAAAAAAAAAGAAAGACCCGGGCAGATTCAACCCCTAATTCCACCATTTTGTACTTTGTGGGATCCACCTTTCGCCGCTTATGGCATATAGGATCCACAGAACAGAATAAACCCTCATAATCAGCCTCAAAGAAAAAATTGTGGATCTATTTTTTTGAAGGGTAACACTCGGCAGATGCACATCCGTCCTAATTGGGGTGTGCTACCATTCGCAACGCACTGCAGTTTTTTCTTCTCCATAATATAATTGGCCAAGTAAGTTGATCGAGTATTTTAATAGGCTCTTTGACTGCAGATTTAGAATAGGCTAAGGGTTAGCAGGGTTCTCCACAGGTCAAAATTTTGTCCGGGTGGTGGTCGCCGTCCTGGGGAGGGTCTAAGGGGTCTAAGGGGTGTCCCCTCCCCTTTGAAAATTGTGAGACTCGAAAAGTGGGCTAGATGCCAATGGTTGCAATATTTGGTTTCCATAATTTGCTTTGCATGTATCTCCCATAAATCTCCATTTACAGGCAAGTGTTTTCAATTTTCCATTTTCCAACGCAGCAGAGTGAAAAAAAAATCTTCAAAATTGCGGCAAAATAGTTGAACGAAACTGTCAGCAAGTCGGCCATTCGAACTGTGATGCTTCCTTGGCCCACTATTTCTGGAGGAGATGGTAGCCAATACCATGTCTATTCGTTGAAGTTGGAAGCTACAAAGCTGAGTAGTATTAGAAGCGATGTGAAACATCGGCCCCTGCTCCGGGTCCCACTAGACCCCACATCCTCGCCAACCTGAACTTCCCCACCCTAACCCGAAAAAACCCTCCCGCCCCCCACTTCCCCGTCAGCAATCACTTTCTGAAGTTGGATGCACCCAACCTTTCACATCATTATTTTCTCATACGCACTACGACAAAATCAAGTGCATTGAACTTTTTGATTTTAACAGTATCCAAGCCACCGTGTATTATAATAAAATATATTTCGAGCACAGTCCTAGAGCAGTTCCCAATAGCATCTACCCAGATCGCGGCGCGATTTTCTTTAAAGCTGGTGTATTGACTGTTTAACTGTGGATCAATTTGGTTACGCGCACTCCGAACCCTTGGCCTTCGATTCTAGTGATTTTACGAATGTCCCAACCAATCCTGGCTAATTGACGATCATGGCGCTTGACTTTCTGGGGCATTAACTCTTCCATGTTTTCTCCATCTCCATATAAATCAGAGTCTAGCCGCGAGGACAGACCGGCGGACATTCAAAGTCTCAGATATCGGCTGTTTTTGTTTTCTTTTTCTGAACCCTTCCTTTTTCAAGGGATTTTTTTCTCTTAAAAAAAAAATTTGGAACCTTTAACATCATTGTAGTGTTCACCTATTCAGCGGTTTCGGTAATCAGAATTGGTCCGATTATAGCATGATCGGAATCGGTATCGGTAAATTGGCCGATCAAGAGTTCCGATCATAACTACAGATTATTGCAAAACCTTATAGCGACCTAAACTGGAAAAATTCTTGCTCAAATTTGACCAACACGATCGCTGAATATCGTGTATGCTGATTGCGGAAACAAACCATGTTTTGGGGGGGTAGTTTGCTACATGTTTTTCGGCACCGTCGCCCCTCTCTCCCTTTCGATATTACAACTCCCAACATGAACACATCACTCACTGCATGTACAAGTAGCCTAAACAAGCCCAATTAAAAACAGCATGCTGCACTAACGATTTTATAAATACCGAAGCAAATCACGACCTCAAAAGTTGTTGTAAATGTGATAAAAACCATTGGTAAAGCTGTTAATTACAATGTCTTGCTCCCATTATTCAGTAAAATAATTCCATTGATTGAAGGAGTTGTAATGTAGGCTCACTCAAATACCAGCTGATTTTTACAACAAATCGGCGGTCCCCGACCTGTGTTCCGAGATTTGGCCCTAACTATTATGTCAATACAAAAGTCCCAGTGTACTGTATGCGAGAGAATCAGCCTGATGTGGATGCGACTGTCTAAAATTCATAGCAGAGATGTACGTACCTGCATACCGTGTTGGTCCTATATGAATCATGTGTAGTTGACCTGTGGTGTATGCCACTCGGTGATGACCGAGCATTGAGTGTGTAGCGCACGCACGTGGAGGCGGGGAATCTTTTCTTGCTTCTTGTGTATAGACTGTAGCTGCGGCAATCGGAACTTGAGAGTCCAGCTTATGTCATGAGTGTAGGTTTTGAGAAAAGACAAACAATGCAGGATTATGACCGCAGCAGAAACGAAACTGTTTTTATCATGTAAATTCGCAATGAGTGACATTTGTACAGGTGCTGTGTGTTGTTTTTGGTCCGGGGCGGTCAAGGTTTGGGTCCGGGCGGTAGCTTCTGTCCGGCGCTGTGGCCATTTCAATTTTTGTCCGGGTGGCGCGCCCGGCAAAACCCGTAGTGAGAACACGGTGTCAGGAAGAGGTAACAAGTTGGGGTCAGTCTCTTCAGTACGGTAGCTAGCCTTGGCTCATGACACTCCAAGTTACAGTAATAATCATTAGGGGCGAGTATTAATATCTGTGTTACTCGTGGCAGTGAACACACATTTCATAATTCTTCTTCATTCTCTTCCTAAAATTACATGTCCATTTCGTAATCAGGAAAGAGAAAGTTTTGTTGGTCCCTATTTGTTTTTGTAGTGTCCCAGTTGTTGAGGAACTCCAGCAATCTGGCCAAGGTGGTTAGAGTCAAAAATTTTGAAGGTTTGAATATTCTAATCAAGAATTTTTCAAAAAAATGTTGAAACTGAAATATATAACAATCACTTAATGCTTCAACACCCAATATTGTTCAAACGAGTTTGAAATGTATGGCCAAGTCGCCCAGTTCAAACTCGCCCCCAGACGGGATTCAGTCGCCCGGCCTGCGGGCGGGGCGACTTGACTCCCATCTGGGCGATTACGTGTGCGAGTAGGAAGTGGGGGCGACTGACTCGCATTCGTTCATATACCACATTACCAGATGGGTGTCCCACATGTAGGCTAGGCCCCAGCTCGAACTAATACTAAAGGCCTAATAGCCATTATAACCAGACTTGCCTAATAACCATTTCTAACTTAAAATGCCACCTGAGAACTAACCAGACTTAGACAGGTTTGAAAAGAGAAAAGGGGCAGGTTAAGGCAGGGTTTTGCCACTTGGACATTCTCAGAGTAGGTGGCCTCTCATCTTTCCTTTTTATTTAGGTTCCTACGGGCTACTACCTAAACATGCTTCAAATAGTTCCTTGGTCAAGAAGCAAACTGATTCCATGAGTTTTAGACTCAGATATTCTTTCAAAAAAAGTTATGCGCCTAAATGAAGAACAGAAAGAATTTTTCAAATTCCTCCAAAACGGGCGGCAGGAGACGCTAAACTTAAATTCTTTTTATTTTGCCTTATATTCGATTTGCCAGAGATGTCGGCAGATGAGTTCCATTGTGCAAATTATTCATGGAACCATCATAACACTGCACATGTAAATTCAAAAAATACCCCCTGCAACCAGAATGCGGTTTCGTCGTTATGGGTCTTTCACATCATCCATCACAGCACGCATACGTGATTTTTAATGTTTTCGCTTTTTTTTTTTGAAAGTTAACATTCCCACACTAGGAGGCCTACATTTACAGGTATACTGGCACACCATCCAGTCGGGTCACCTAACTGTCACAATGACTTCTTCTGTGTTTAATAATGCATTATTGTGTAGCAATGACCGACTCATGAACACTGACCGACTTATGATACATCTCACTATATACAAGTTTAAGGTCTGATTTTGCAATATTGGTGTGGCCATCAGTCCAGTCACCTGTCATGTCACTTCTGTGCGTTTGATAATGCATTAATATGCACTGATGTACTCAGTCTGGATTGACCTTCATGATACACACATAATGTTCTAATACTATCCGAGTGTTCCGAATATGCAAGTTACACTGTATATGGGGTAATCGGATTGCGTGCAACTATGAGGCTTGTCTCACGGCGTTTGGTGATGAGCCAAACATTACTCTATACAACCCTTGTCTTGATAATTTTTTTTTCTACCCCCTTTCTCTCGTTCGTTCCCTGTCTCCCCTCAGATTGGTTTTATCGAGCACTGATGCTTTTTTTTTTTTCCCCCACAGACGGAGAACTTCGTACATTGCAAACCACGGACTCAAGATAGTATATGTTTCGTGCAGTTGTGGGCAGTATCAAATTTTATATTACCGCTTCGCGTCCCAACTCCCAAATTCATTGAATTTGGCCCGTGAAATTTCCAAATGTTTTGAAGAATGCATGGGCAATGGTGTCAGCTTTTGATAAACAATCAATGATTCTTGGAAATGACGAAGTATCACAATAAATTTCCTGTATTATTCATGCCTCGCTTCAACCTCCCAAAAGTATTTTTACATTGACACATACTGGCAAAGTGTGTGTCCGACTTTACATTGAGCGTATGTGAAACAAACATTTGCATGAGCCTGAATTTTGAAGCGACGTTGCAGGAGTGCTTAATATATAACGATGTAATAGATTCGCTGAGTTTGGTTGTTTATCTTCAATATATCCAAACGCAAAACTGGGAGGGAGCAGGATCCATCACGAATTTGACAGAAAATTTTGTTTGGTTTGGTATATATACATGTATGAAAGTGTTTTTATTAAAATGAAGTTCACTCGTGAAGTGGACTATATTGTCTTGTTTGTGGTCAATTTTCTTCTGAGCCCCGGTTTGGCATCCTACTGATGAAGACCGATGACGTGTTTTGAACATTCTAGTTGCGTCTATTCTCGGATACGTCGCATCATTAGTAACCAGTTTACGGAAAGCTAAAGCCGTCACGAAAACTGATACCCCGCACGAATAACGGAATACCCGCACGAATACGTTCCCCCTCCTCCCCCCACTATAGAAGTAAGAGCGCTTTGTTTTTGATGGGTATGTATCAACCAACTTGGAGCTTGGTCTTTGGTAAGGGGGGTTTGGTAATGATATGGAGGAGAAAAGTTATTTGAATTCCTTTTCCCCTCCTTCTTTCCCTGTCCCTCCTGCTCTGCCTTTTGGAGATTCTTGCTGCGTACTGTCTACGCAGGGGGTGGCATATCCATGTCCTAAACTGTATCTAGACTCACTGTGTACTGTACATGCATGCAAAGTAAGGCCTACTCGAACGTTCAGCTCTTTTGTCTAACCGAGTGGTTGTTGGAGCAATAGAGCGTCGTCTTTCCACCCGGGAACCAGGACTTCGATTTATACCAGTCGTCATACCGAAGATACAAATTGTACTTGTTTCCATCTCGCTGATGCTTCATCAACCAACCACTCATTAGGGCTTTAGGGGGCCTACATAGTGGCACAGCCTACCCCATACACTGGCTAAGACGGTCGAGGCCTACTTCCACTATTTGGCTACAGTAATCTAAACAACCTTTTGGGAAAAAGTATTTGTTTCTCTCTCTTCATCGAGATATGTCATATATGGGCTTTCAAGGGTTTGTATAGTGCTGGCTGTAAAAGTTTGGGTCAAGTCATGTCATTTTTGTGGCATAAATCGGCCAGCCATGTCATTTCATGGGAAAATAATAAAATCTCATCTTTTGGACCTTTCGGTCCATGCATTACTTACTAAATTTTGGGTCCAATCTACCCAAAAAGGTGTCTATGACCCAGAGTAGCACCATCTTCGTGGGCCTCCAGTGCCAGGTTTCTTTTCCGCTAGTGGAACAATGCTCATTAGTCCTGATTTTTTAAGCTTCCCGATGTTGAGCAGTTGTGATCCTTTCTCTAAATTTCTGAGTTCTTTCCCTGTGTTGCCAGAAGCGTCTATGTTGGCAGCTGTTTGGACGTAGATGGATCAATTTAGGCCTATGAGTCTCTTCGTGGCAACCCTAGACAACCATGCTTGAACCGCATGTATGATCAAATCCTGTGAACATGTGTGCACTCAGATACACCCACCACTTGGTACTGGTGACGGTAGAGATGGGCTCGACCAGTGAATGGACTATCCCAGCGTGTCCCTGATCTTTTCCCTCCGTTCCCCTGCGCAGTAATCGCACTGCTCCTGCAGTATTGGAAGCCATAGGGACTGAGACTATTCCAATGTTCCCGAGGTTCGATTTCCCGAGATTTGATGTCCCGGGTGCCATTAAAACTTATACTTAACGGGGAACATTGGACTCGGGAACATTGACCTCGGCCACATCGGACCCCCGGAAACATATCGGCCAACCACAGTGTACCCAAAAGTTGTGGGGGGTCCTGACCCCTCAGACCCCCTAGTGGCTGCGCCCTTGTTAAGGTCAGAAGGGAAGGCAGACTAGCTCAGTTGGTATAGCTCCAGACGCCAAACGTTGATTGGCAAGTTCAGAGCCCATTGAAAGCTACAGGGATGTTCCGACATGCTGTTGGACATAGCATTCCCCTGAAGTGTCCACTATGACCACGTTTAGAAGTGGGACCCTTGGAGGTGATTCCAGAAGAGTAGTGAGTGCCACGTGGGGCAGCCTTATTAGGGAGTTCCCCTGCCTGTAACGAAGCGCCATCTGAAATGATGTGTGTTGTATTGTGGAAGGAATGACAGTCACTGATGATCAGTGGTATTTATCTGGACACACTTTGAGCATGTCTTTGACTTGCCAAAGCGGATAGGCCCTATATATCAGGCTACCTATATATATATTAGCACCATATATTGTTAATCGGGAATATGTAATATGTGTGAAAATCAAAGCTTGACTACATGTAAGATTTATGCATATGCATGTATGGTCTTCCTAAAATATATTTATTTGACCTTATCTTAACATACGTCACCCAAACCTATCATGTACGTGTTTGTTCCATGCCTTTCACACATGATTCTTTCATGTATTTCTCGATTTGGCTTGTTAAATTGCATGTTCGCAACTAAATGCCTCATTTTCGTTTGTTTCTTGGGTGTGAATATCAAAGCAGTAATTTTTTATTTCTAGTGAATCCTGACGTCTCCTCTCAATCATAAATAATATCATCTGAAATAATGGATAATTGATACAGTGGCACTCTCCCATCTCTTTCAGGGTTTCACAATTATCCAGCATGGTGTACTCCCGGGGACTCCCATAAAAATATGCTGCCACCATGCACTTCCTTCTTTTTTTAAGTCATCATCACAATAATTGCCACCGTTTTCAGGGTAGTGCAAGACATCTGAGGAGACAAGCTTTCCCACAAGTGTGGAAAACCCTTTCTGGCTTCCATTTTTGTGCAAACTCTCATTATATTTTTTTCCTGCGCTCTCAGACTGAGCAAATATGCCTTTCTCTCAGGTCAAAAATAGAGGAGTAAGTGAGTGACCTAATACTACTAGCAGAATAGCAGGTAGTACAGTATGTACCGGGGGGTGGGGACCTTTATTGTCAGACATGGTGGGATAAGTTCATAGAAGGTACATTAATAATTCCGGAAGGAAGCAGGAGTTGTTTGAATTTTTTTTTTTTTATAGACGTTGTAATGTTTCAAAAACAATGATGGGCTGTCAGTAACTGTAGCCTCTGGTCTGAACTGTAAGCAGGTTTTCTGAGAGGTTGTATTATTTAAAGAGGCAGGCAGCACGCACAAGGCTTGGGAAGTCTGGCCATTTTCATTGAAGAGTTCTAATCTAAGACAAGCCTAAATTGAAAACCCTGTGTAAAGGACCAAATGAGCACCTGGGGCAGGTACTGTATATAACATTCCTCTTCCTTTTGTGAGGCGTCTTCTGTCAACCTTCATTTGAGAGAGGCGCCATATAAATGTTACTTTTTTAATCTCTTTCATCATTATCTTCTACATTAATTTTTGTCGAGTTTAGACTAGTTTGCTTCTAAGTGAGTTTCTGGTCCAGTTGATCTGAGTTATATTTAATAGGCGTATGATGGGAACCAAGGTTCAGGCTGTTTGCTATCCTATACATTGACAGGCATTCCCTCTTTGCTCCCGACAATCGGATAGTTGATTAATATCCTATTTAACAGCTGCTTTGAATGTTCTTCTCCACACAAAATGTCACAGATGCCAACCTAGGTATAAAAATAGCCTCCTTGGCCGACCCCTTGTGGTAGTTGTTAATGTTGACTCAAACTTGACTGCTTCATCAGCACAAACTTAACACTATAGGCTATACTTGGGACAGCCCAAGAGCGTGAGTCTTGTCGAATGTGGTCCTGTATATAATCCAAATGAAATGGCATCCCCAGCCATAGTCAACTTAACTTTTGGTCATGACATCTAAGAAAGTGACGTATTCAGTCACTTATTAGAATCTGATATGCAATGACCCACATTGTATTGGTTATTGGTGAATCATCCTATAATCAACAAGCACAAACCTAGGCAACATTGCTCATTTGCTTGTACTGGAATATACACAAGACAGTGGTGACGATCTGAACCAAAATTATGTGAGTTGGTACTCTTTATTGAAATATCCACAATAACAAACTGTACAATGCAATATTACTTGATTGATTGCTTGAATTGTAGTTGAAATCATATTCTTTTGCTTTGGGAGATATAGATTAGATTTAGTCAGTGGTCAGCCCAATAAGGGGAATTTCCATTTGAGATATTAGTTCTATGATTGGGGAGGTTCCGTGGGGGGGGGGGGGGTGGGGGGGGGGTCGGGTGTCCTTCAGAATGGAGAGTCTTCCATGGTAGTCTGTCAGCCTCTGTATGTTGTAGTTATCAACTGATGAATACTTATCCTCATCTTTTCGGAGTCCCAGCCAAGGGGACGCTTCTCGGACCGCCTGGCAATGCCACAAACTTCAATTTCCTCTACGGGCGCCGTTACTTAATATATGAAGTTCGTTGTGTATCATCGTTTCAGCAGTACCACCGTCCCCAGTGGCTTTTTCCCAATTGTCTTGACTAACCTCAAAATCAAACCTCCCGCGTTCAAACAAACTTGTTCCTAGTGTCACGTGGTTACAGGCTGGCATACATCAAACCTTGTCTTTTACATTGTCTGTTTCCTATTCCAGCTGGATCATAATTTATGATATGTATGTGCAGTGCTGGTGGATTTAGTGTATTCAATTGGAGAGTGACACAATGACATTTACTCGTAAGGTTTGTTATAACCTGGCGCAGACAGAATCAAATGTTGAACTTGGATGAAGATGAATTGGCTGAAGTGGTAAGTTCACAGAAATATTTTTCCAGTCCACAACAATCCAGCCAGGGTTAGTGCTACTCAGAGTCTCGGGGTAATGAACACCAGTTTGGACCCCCAAATTTAGATAATGTGTGTCACTAAAGGGTTCAAAAAGGGGGGAAATTTGACACTTTATTCGAGAAATGACTGTGCTCTGTCGTTTTAGGTGCTAAAACCCCGGATTGGACCCCAAAATTTCAGCGCCATCGCTATCGCCATCGCCATCCACCACTCCATCAAAAGTATTAGACCTCCGGAGAAAATGCTACATAAGTCTGATGCTTCTCACATGATCGAAATAGACCAGCCGATGCTAATTATAAAAAACCCCAGAACTAGTTAAGACCAATCCTGCTTCTACATACCCGACCTGGGAACGTGGTACACACCGTATCTACACTTCCGTATTGCCTGTTGCCTTCAGCAAATGATTGGGCCCATAAAATTGGTGCTCTGTGCTTGGAAATGTCAGCCATTCTTCTGCCAAACTGCTGTATTGCATACCGTTCACCATTATTGACTATCGAATACCCTTCATGCTTGGTTCAACACTGACTCACCCCTATGTCAGTTAGGCTATTTGTTAACAATCAGTTCAGTGGTCCAGTTATGCAGCCTATTCAGGTGCCCCGTGTGGGGATACCAGCAGGACAGCTGTGATAATAGGATTTTATTGTGCTAAATCACTCACCATACACTCACTGATGTGGTATGCCCCAAGGTAACCACCAAGTGTTACTCTTCTGTCTCAGGCCCCCCTGTTGTGGTTCAATTTCTTCCTGTTTCACCTAGAGCTGACTCTCTGATTTAAGAACTCCACAGCTAGGTGCCAACAACCTTGGAAATCTTGTTTAATTCTGGTCACATTACTCAACTTGCAGAATTCGCCCTGCATGCTGCCAATGTCGTTGACTATCATTGAATAAATGATTCAGAGTAACTAAGGGGCTTTTCCGAATTGTGTCAATCTCAACATTGCTTTTTCGAATAAGACAAATTTTCCTTAGGGAAGTATCGGGATATTATCATTAGGATTCTTGTGTTTCAGTGTAACATAGAAGCAAAGTAATACTGTAGGTCTGTTTAGGGTCATAGTGAAGTAGGTGATAATGGTATGTTGCCAAAGATCATGGTGGTACACTGGCATTTTGATGTTGCCCAAACGGACACAATAAATCTACATGGCTCCGCTGTGGAAAATGCATATCGTATTAGCACAAAATGTTATAAATTCCCCCCCCCCCCCTCCCATCCTCTCTAGTAGGAAACAACAATAATTGGAATATGAACTGGTCTTATGTAGAATCTTGTCTTTACCCCTGAAATGCTTTATGGTTAACATGAGTACTCTCGACCGTTATAGGCTTCATTTTACAGGCCTACATCTTTTGCTCCGTTGAATCCATTGTTCACTGCATCCAATGTGAGCCAGTGACTGAGTGGTGTGCTCAAATCTCTCTTGTATGTCATTTAAATTTAGGGTTTGGATCATAGTTCAACTTCAATTCAAATAGAAGAATCATACCATGTGTCAGATTCTCCTGAATGCAATGCTTATCAGCCAGAGGTGAACATGGCAGATTCTGGACTATACTTCACTGTTTTGGTATCAGATTTGGGAATGTTTGCAGTTTGGTATTGGTCCACTCCTAGTCTGCTACAAGTGACTTTCCCCGCGTTCACAAATGCTTACGCGCGCGTCATCAAACCACAATCCACTTAACGAGGTCACCTGTGGTTACAACGGATTCTGTTCACATGTGATTACGAGTGTGTGATCGTGATGACGCGCCCGTCATCAGGCAGTGCGAGCGGTTGAAGGACCGAGGTGCATTTATAATACTTGCGTATACTGTGTGCTGCTTCCATCCACTGTGTTTTGACTGCATGGAGACCATTTTCGCAAATGTGGTAGCAGTGCATGCATGTCGACGGGAGACGTATCAGTTCTTACTTAATTCAATGGATCCCAGTGTTTTAACTTTCTGCCGTGTATAATTGCGTGGCTGAATTTCCTATCATTCAATCAAGCAAACATCCGCAATTGCTCAAGTAAATATGACCCCAACTCAATGGTGGAACATATCAACGCATTACACCCACTCCTCATGTTTACGGCGGAAATTTCTGATACTGAAGTTACATTCCTTGATCTAACGATTTCAAGGGAGACAATAGCCGTCATAACGGCCTTCTAGATACAAAACTCTAAACAAGACTACAGAAATTACCAATGCTTAGATCGAAACTCGGCTATACCCAAGCCACCTTCAATGGTTTTTTAAGGGGACGTCCTAGGGTATAAACACCTATGCACAACGGGATAGACTACATCGAGAAAAGAACATTTCACAGGAAACCTTCTGCTCTGTAACTACACGGAAGGAGAGGTGGGGCCCTGCCCACCGTGTCCAATGGCTATCAAGCTTAAGGATTGCGAACAATATGCGAAGCCTGCACAAACGGCGCGGAAGTAAGAACCACCATTGGTGCCCAAACTGGCATACACACCCCATATTGAAACCAGGGACCCGAAAGGTCCTCAACTAAGCATTTGTACTTAATAAACAGTCACCCGAACTTTCCCAACTGTTTCCTAAAAGCCCCATAATGCCTACAAAAGAGCACAAAATCTGGAAGATTTACTAGTTAAATCCACATTACCACGCAGGCCTATGCACACGAAGGAACAGAAAGGGAAGACGATACTCTTCTCAATGAGTTGATCGCCGCACTATAAAACACTACAAAACAACTCTTAAATGTTGTATCAAGAAAGAGACAGCGCCACAATCGGCGTACCACTGATGAAGCCTCAAAATATTAATGAGGGCAGAAACTATTGAACAAAAGTTACGAATACGACAGAGAATTTAGTCGCAATATGAAATAGGATGTGAACGTTAACTTGAATTCTGTAAATCATGAAAGAAACTGCTGAAACTATTCCGAATTCGAGCTAGCAACACATCGCATATGTACTGTACTGCAACTACACCAATTATGCTACTGTACCGCACCGAAAGTACAGCCACTGAGTTGCATTTTGGTATAATTGTGAAAACACGACTTACGAGGTCACGTTAGCCTTGTAAACGAGTGATCTTGATCTTAACATGCCTTTTTGATGACGGGTTTATGACGCGAGTGGATCTTGATGGATTCATGGCCCGTGATCTTGATCCGGAGGCGCATCTTGATGACGCGTCTGTTCACATGCCTTTTTGATGACGAGTTGATCCACCTTGCGTTATCTGATGACCGTGCTAATTCATTTTGAACGCAGTCTTGTTTTCAAACTCCCAAGTTTTTTTTCCCTTAGGACCATGTTACCCCAATCTGATGGTCATATTCGTGTGGATTTAGAGTGAACGAAAGAGTGACAAGGGGTCATTCCCATCCGCTGAACTCTTAAAGGTATCTGAAGTCCCACATTTAGTTTGGTCTGTTTCTTACAGTTTATAAGACCAATTACTTTTGTTTGGTACCTGTAGCCAATATCAATGTCTGCAAGGTTCACCTCGTACCTTGCTGAATGTTTTCAGGATGGTCTTGGAATTCATAACATCGTAAGTTTAAGCCCTTTGGTAAAACCATCAACATTGTTCTCACTAGTATTCAAGAAGTAGGCATGTGTCAGGTGGGTAGAGTGTGGATTCGCTTCTGGCAGATGGAATCCACGGTTTTCTTAAACAAGGTATTTTGGCCTGGTCCTAACATAGTGGGGCTTGTTGTGATTTATCTTTGGTTTCTACCGACGTGACTGTGACTGTTGTTTTGGCTATCCCGCCCTTCCTTTAGGGGGTTGTTAAACAGGGGGTCTCACTGTCATTGATGCTGAATGAGTTTGCACAGAGAAGACTGTGGTTGTTGTACAGTACATCCCCAGGAGCTAAGAAACAGCCTTTTGATCTTGTTCCCTCAATACATAGTAATCTTGTTTGGATACATCTATGTTAAATTGGGAGTCATTTTTATCGCATTCATTTTGCTTACAGCAATAACCTGTTTAAATGCATTATTTTAATTCAACATGTCTCCTATTTTGAAAACTGTTACCAAGAATGATATTATATGTCTGTTATTTGATGACATCTTATTCCATCAATTCATTGATTCCTGCATTCCTATGTGGAATTTTTTGTTCCCTCAGCACTTCAAAACTCCAAATTCTAATTCCAAATGATAACTTTTGTCCTTTACTGAGTATTGGCAGCAATTAGGTTCAGTACCCTAGGCTAATGTAGGCCTCTGCCAGAGCGTGGCTGTGTCCTGTGGGCTGGCTTCATGTGATAGCATCTGCTAATATTGGATGTTGGTGTGATTCATGACGTTATCTCAAAAGATGTGTCCCGTGTGATCTTAGGAAACAACTGGTGTAGTCAGCCATTAGACAATCAGCCCAGCCACTGGTGCTTGTATTACCAGCCACCAGGGTCACACTGTGGGGAGGAAGGGTGATGTGAAAGTAGTTGGTAATTGAATTTAGAGATTGAATCATAAATCATCCCCTTTGGTTTTGTTTCCCAGTGTTTCGGTCTCTGTTGGTAGTCTGATAGTAGTATATACTGGCGAATGAACTGGCCCTCTATTTGTAACAGATAACAAAGATAGTTGCTGCAGTTTTCAGTAATTGAACAGTGGATGGTTGGGACTGTCATTGTTCATTGCTTCAATAGCACATTATTATTTTCAGTGTTTCCTCCAGAACTGTGGCAAGTCTATCCGGTTCACTTTATTTCGATCTGAGACTTCCTTCGAGTGCTGTGTAGCCCTAAAAACACACATATTACGCATTTCATTATATGCAAATCGGTATTTCAGCATCTCAGTCCCATTTAGGGTTAACGATATAGTAATGTCTGCTAATGTGGTACGTTAGTTTCCTATATTGCATAATTATAAACTGACCATACCATATTTCGAAACGAACAGATATCTTGTCAACATACGACAAAAACGCTCCCAGTTTGGTGCAGTAGTCACTCTTCCTCTGCCATTTTGTTAAGTTCTCTGATGTAGTAAAAAGGTGGATGATAATAATTTTAAGATCCAAAGGTATCTGTATTAGACATGTGGGATTCCTCACTCTCCCTAGTGCTCTCTATTTATGTGAACATAGCCAGTATTCTTAGATGTGCTCATATTTTAATGGACACAATTTGGGGGAAATCAGCTAAAATAACTGACATCTTTTAGGGAAAATTGTGAAACTTGGGCAAGTTTTGATTCTTTGACGAAGTCAGAGGAATATATTGCAGGCACGTTGTGTTGTGTGGTGTGTGTGTTGTGTGTGTGTGTGTTGGTGTGTGTGTGTGTGTGTGTGTGTGTGTGTGTTGTGTGTGTGTGTGTGGGTGTGTGTGTGTGTGGTTGTGTGGTGTGTGTGGTGTGTTGTGGTGTGTGTGTTGTGTGTGTGTGTGTTGTGACGCTCAGCTTGTAAACACGATAACTTGATCAGGTCTGAGTAGGTCAGGCTCATACGTTGTAGTGTGTTTCCCCATGATGATCCATTAACTCTATTGTTTTGGGTCCGGTCAGAGGTCTCTTAGGTCACACGTCAAAAGTCTGAAAGACCTTGTACCACTTAGTCCAGAATAGATGGTCCGATCAAGCTGAAATTCGTGTACCGCTTTCTTATGAGGAGTACAGGAACCCTATTGTTTTTGGTTCAGTTGGTAATGAATTTTGGTTGAAAATAGGAAATTTGTGAAAATTTGATATTTTAGCCTGTAAACACGATAAATTAACCCCACCTGATGGACGAAGCTCATACTTGGTACGTGTGTTCCCCATGATGAGTACATGACCCTATTGTTTTTGGGGTCAGGTCAGAGGTCACCAGAGGTCAAAGTCTGAGAACATGTATAAACACGATAGTCCAGAATGGTTGGTCCGATCAAGTGAAATTTTGTGTATAGCTTCTTATGGGGGTACAGGAACCCTATATGATTTTGGTTCGGTCAGAGGTAAATTTTGTAGAAAATGGAATTTCTTTGAAAAGTCGATATTTTGGCTAATTCTTTCTGTTCTGGCGTGAACACTATCACTCCGACCCACCTGGATGGGATGAAGCCGTCATACTTGGTACGTGTGTTCCCCATGATGAGTACATGACCCTATTGTTTTTGGGGTCAGGTCAGAGGTCATCTGAGGTCACCAGAGGTTAAAAGTCTGAAAACCTTGTTTTCAGGTTAGGACTGAATTTTGGTTGAAAATAGGAAATTTGTGAAAATTTGATGAAATTCCAACCCGATCAAGTTGGAATTCGTGTATAGCTTCTCTTATGGGGAGTACAGAAACCCTATTGTTTTTGGTTCAGGTCAGGAGTGAATTTTAGTCGAAAATGTGAAATTTGTGAAATTGTATTTTCTTAGAGGCCAATTTCGACCTTGTAAACCCATCCTCGACCCACCTGATGAAGCTCATACTTGGTATGTGTGTTCCCCATCTATCGATCTATTCAGTGGTCAACAAATGCCTTTTTGATTCATGCCTGATGTTCTTTCCACCTTTCATGAGAATTGACCAAAGAGGGGTTCATGTCTATTATATCGGTGTACATTCCACAAATTGGACTTAGCCCAGACATGATGTTTACCATATTGGCCCTTGGGATCGATTATTGCAACTCTGGTATGGGAAGCAGGGGTGTGTTGTTTACCTTGATCTGCTCAAACACCCTTTACTGTTGGTGGTAGTTGTAGAACAGGCCTTTGGAACTCCTAACCTGTTATACGAGGTGACTGAAAGAAATGGCCGTACCTAATGATTGGTAGTACAATCCAAATTATTCAAATGCTAAATATTTCACTGACTTAATCAAGCATTGTTATGGTCATGGAACCTAACTTTGTCCTGACATAATTTCAACCTCATTGGCCTCTGTTTATTATTGCAACAATTCTACTTTGGCCCAGGGGTTTGTACTTCGTCTCAGAGACTAAGATAACCAGAATAGATATATGGGCCCCGTTCTTGGGCTCGAAGCTTCATTATCAAGTTCAATTTAATCTGTCATCGTCCATTAGTTTTCCGGATTAGAAATGCTCTAGGGCTGTGTGATACCCTGTCAGTGAGTAGTATATACAGTGATAAACACCCAGTCAATATCAACCCTCACAATGGTATCTGTTGTTCATACAAGGGTCCTAACCTCCCAAACCACAAACGTTGTTAGCCTTCACCAGTCACCCTGACCCAGCTTTGACATTGAACTTGTATCACAATCTATTGGGACCACCCCATAGCTCTGTTGCCCTGTAATTGATCACAGAGCAACTGAGGTGCCCTCATCATTTGAGCTTTCAAGTCATAGCCTGAAGGGAGGCATGTGTGTTTAGGTACGCTCTGTTGAGTCATGGTTTTCAAATGTCCTGCATACAACATTGGAACTATACACATAGGAGAGCATGAAATAGTCTACTACAGCGAGAACCTTGGCAGATTTCTCCGTGGGGGCCTCACACAGTCGCGTCAACTTGTTTCAAAACCATGGAATGACAAGCCACTGGTGGAACAACTGCATCATCATCATCAGTAGTATGGGTAGATGTCTTATAGGGGGTCCCGAACCTATGGGAGGATGGGAGCAGTGGGACAGCATGGCACTACCACACAAAACACAGTGGAACCTGGAGGGTCAATGGGAACAGCACAAAAAGTCCTATAACAGGGATCATGCTCCTTTGGCTGCAAGCTTTCATATGTTGCACTTAAGTGGTTGAGTGTGGTTCAACAAGTTATAAATAATCAAAAATCTTACAATGATCATGTCTTGGCTTAGGTTTGCTATAACTCTTGAAAACATTGTGACCCGTTTTGAACAACAATGGTCATGAAGAGGAATGTGAAGGGCCCACAACCTTCATTTGTTGTTTGAGGGAGTTAGTCCGCTTTGTGCCCTGAGACATCAATATCTGATAACATTTATGTGCGACAGAGTTCAACTATTCCATTTTAAAGACGCATGGTAGTGATGTTACTTCAACGAGCGTGCACAGGGTGTTATATGAATGAAGGTGTTTTCCATGATGTAATATGTTATAGCAATAAAACCTAGGCATGTTTATTAGTGTTTCTTGCCGCTGTGGGATAGTTTCTGGTAAATTCTGTGTGGTGTTGTATGCCTTGTAAGACTTCTCCAAAATATGTTTCATTGAGTGATGTGTTAGCATCTCAACAAGACCAATTGTGCCTTGAGAAAGCTTTTTGGTTGTAATGACCCATGAATGATTCTCATCATTTTCTTGGTATGACATCAGTAAAGGTTATCTGCTCTCGCAAACAAGCTATAACATTGAATTATTCATTGTATATTATCGTTTTGAAGGATCTATCAAAACAAGACACCCAATTTGAAGATTCCAGCATGCTGGCCTTGTTGAAGGGCGGGGAGGGAGGGGGGGGGGCACCTGAAAACTCTACAAAGTAAAAGGGTACTTTGCGCCTTGATAAAGACTGACGGAGACGGAAAAAGTTTCCACAATGGCTCTGGTTGTGTTTTAACAGCCCAATTACCCCTCGGACAAAGTGAAAATTAGAAATGGTAATGTCACATCAAAAGTGTAGGTTTCATGGAGTAGATGATGTTAGATTTTCGAAACATAAGCAGCAATAGAGATATTCCTCCGATATTTTTTAACTCTAAGAATGTTTCTACAACTATTTACTACTAAATATGCAAAAAACAGGCCTCATTCAAAGCTCCAAAGTTTATTCCAAAGATAATACCATGAGCTTTGCAATGTTTGGTGTAAAGCTCAACAGTATGGCAAATAATGCAAATAATTTGTCTCTAAATACTCATAACATACAAACAGTTATCGCAGAATACACAGAAAAAGAAAACAATTTAGACATTAATTTTAAGAGTTTCCTATTTAAAGACCAAACACATTCCATTGGCTGTTGAGTCTTTCCATTGTGTGTAATCATTGTGGGTGACATATATAAGTAGCACATAAAAAGTTGGACAAGCCTTTCTGGTCTTGAACTTTTAGCTATGCACAATTTTGTGAGACGTAACAAACATGATTAACAATGGGTCAAGTTGAAAATCTGCCAAATACTAAATTTCATGAGTTTTCTTTGCTTGTAAACAGTGCTGGACACTAAGCTAATAAACAGGTTATTTCCACTAAGATGTATTGTGGGAATTTCTCACAACAAATAGCAGGAAAAGTGGCTTTCGTAAAATGTGAGACATTTTAATCAGAAAAAAAAAAAATGATGCAAAAGGCAACAGCCCATTTTATGTTGATTATTTTCATAGTGTGTAATAGTTTACCTGTAGGGGCGTATATAACAACAAACACAGGTTGGGGTAGGGGAAAAAACTTTGGCTCCTAAACTTTCAAGGAGCACCCAAATGTTTAGGACGTAAAAACATGTCAACAATTTTGCTGTTTTGTATTCCTGGCAGATATAACAAAAAAAAGGCATACCCTGAGAAGGAATAGAGTTTGTAGTCACCCCAAAATAATGGAAAAAATATTATGTCCGGGCATCAATATTAGGGGACGTCTTTTTCAAATACTGCTATAAATTTGGTCTACTATAACAAGGTAATGGTTAGACTGTATGGACCTTCACACATGAGGATTTTTTCAAATTTTGGTTTTTCCTATTTCAAAGTTCTGTAACTGAAGTGAATTACAGTACACCAATGTTTCGCTTCAGAATTACAGTACATAATGTTAGCTCAATAATACAATGTGTCACTACCAAGATTGCTTTGTCCATCCTGTTTCGAAGTAAACCATTCTTTCAAACGTCGAATCCCTTCTTCACGGAATTTGCTCTGTGTAACGTATAAGAAAAAATGAAATTCGGTTCAAACCGCCGACGTGTGTCTCCCTGCGAAATGGGCTTTGTAGACTTCGTTTGAAGAAAGCTCAATAAAATAGGTCCATTGACCTTGGTGGCTTTGAATGCCTACCTGTTGCTTAACCTACGACCCAACAGTGTAGTTCTCACTCTCCAAGTTCTTGTTCAAATTCTACAAAGTTAGTAAAATCTCAAATTGAACGCAAATTTGACCACTGGTGACCTTGAAATTACCGTCATGGTTTTCGGGATAGCTTTTGTCCCCACGCAGCAGTTTCATGTAAATTGACCTCTGAGGTACCTTGAAATCACTGTCATGATGTTCGGGACCATTGTTTGGCGACGGCCAGGTGGCGGGCAGGAGATGGTAAGTACATCCCAAAAACCATAATATCTCCGAACACTTAGAAAAGTGTTGCGGGGATATAAATTATAAAACAGTTCCAAAATCCAATGAAAACAAAATTTATGGATAACAGTCGAACACATGAACAGGTGTACTAGTGAATGATCAGCCATGAAAGTCAAACGCATTTCTAGGGCGGGGGTGAGTCTACTGGTTAGGACCCATGCCAGCACTTGTCTGCAAATCTGGCCTTTCAAACCACAAATAGGCATATATTTTGAGGTGATGTGTGTGCAGCAGTTAGAATTTGTGGAAACGGGAAGGAATAGTGGTGATTTGATTGCTTAACAGGGAAGGTGGGCCTGGTGTGGGGTGGATTACTGCAACGATTTCACTTCTTGGAATGTGACACAGTCCGAGTTCAAACGTGTAATGAAATTTTAGGTTGTCGTTGTCACGGGACACATTGATGATAATACCTGGCCACCGTTTGTCATTATTAAATTGCCCAACCAGTGGTCCAACATCGATGCTGTGAAAAAGACATTAGGAATTCATCCCGGTGGGACTTAGTTGATTCCGATAAATGTGATGTCTTTCATGGTCATCGAATAAATTATGCGTATTTTATGTGACTTTCCAAACTTCGCAAATCTGAACAAAACTGGTGATACGGGCTACATTTGGTTTCCTGTACATTATTTAAGGTCATTTAAGGCATCGTGGGTCAGATTTGCCTGATTTAGTTACTTTTTTTGCAAAATAACTTCCATGAAATTACACAAACTTGGTGGTGAAAGCTACTGTATCTTGGTTTATGGATCAAAAATCAATTTGTTAAATACCTCTTCTCAATGATGCAAAATGGGGATATTCGTGGGTGTTCTTATCTGCTACACATGCCACTTCATACTATGTCCCCGTTTAAAAACTTCCTTATCCTATGGCCTTTTGACTTTGTACTCCATTAACGTTTACTACTGCTGAGTAGTCCAGATGTACCAGTTCAGGTACTGTCCCTCCTGTATCAGTGAGCAGTAGCTGGTAGTCCGAGACCCCAGAAATCCATGGACAACTAGAACGTTACAAGATATGTTAGGTAGCTCTGATTGAAGGATTTTTGGATGCAGACTACAGACCAAATTGCCTGAATTTGTTCACGCGTATCTGGTAGTGTATACGGTCTAATATACTAGTCCACATCCCATAATGTACAGTAAAATCTCTGAGACGAGTCACAATGAAAATGTCAACTCTTTGTTACGTCTGAAACATATAGCGGGAAGGGGGCATTTTTCTGGAGAAATTCAGTGATACAAAAAGGTTTGTAAAATCATTGGCTGCAAGGATTCATTAGGTATTGGTGCGTGAAGTACCAATTTTGTATTTTGAGCTGTGAACAAATCATCCGTTGCGGTCGCAAATGGTGACCCTCCTGAAATTATGGACTTTACCTCAATTATAATGGGGAAAATTTAGCTTAATTTTGCGAACGTTGGGTCCCAATGTGTTTAGTGCTTTCTGACATAGTGTACTCAGAAACACTCTCCAATTACAGAAGAATCACCCATCACTCTGAAGCAGTGTGATGGAACAGAACAATATCTGTTGAAATTCCGTCAACAATATCAGCTGTTACGTCCGAACAATTTCAGTTGTGTGGTACAAGAAGCTGCTTTGATTGAAGTGAGTTTATTGAGGTAGATTACATCTGTACTGCTAGAAGATAATGTGAAATTTTACGTATTAGATACTGATACATGATCTGGGGAAAATATATTCATTTTCTGTTTCGGACGTAACATAGTTTGGCCGTAACAACTGTTTTGACGAACTGGTCCTTCTGTCAGTCATTGTTGAGTGTAGAAAAACTGCATAATTTTTGCTCGCTGGGAGTAGTGGTGAATAGCTCAACCAAATGTTCAAATCCGTTTTCAATCATAATTTTTTTTTCTCCCTGACCATCATAAGATTGTGTCAAAAGACGTGTTTCGGACGCACACGGTGTTGACGGAATTGTCCTGTATTTTTTCAAATTGTCATAATTTTTCGAGGGTAAATCCAGATTATGGAATATACCTCACTTTATGTCGACACCCACTGCTATGCTACTGATGCTAAAGCTAGCAATTTCTTTGGGCATGCTCTTTAGCTTCAACACCCAGTCACCAAATGTTGACGGAAATGTTACGTCCGAAACAAACACTTTTTAATCTGCCCTTTTTGAACACGGACCATTTGAACATGTGTCATCTCTACATGTTGGCACTATTGCAGGTTTTATTGACATGAAAAACATGAGGCAATTATCTTGTAGCAATTAGTACATACATTTGAAATTGTTGACGGAAAAAATGATAGAATTCTGAGGTCAATTTTGCTAGTTTGCTCACCGCAAATACTATTAACAGTGAAATTTTTTACTAGTTCAGCTATGGTAGCTCGGGCTATGCGCATATTGTAAATCCAGCCTGACCAATGTTCAAAAACAGCATGCTTGTTAGTCACAGCCAAAAACCCATAACGGGCTAATTGGGCTAAGTTAAAAAACAGCACCATAATATGAATAAAATCCATGATGGAAAGATAGAACGTACCACAAGTTAGGCCATATTACATGACCTTTCCTATATTCCAATAATTCTTTGAACTGTTTAGACTTAGGGAAGTATATTCTAATGATTCAGCAAATAGTTCGGTAGACTACACAATTCTACTATTGCCATGTGGGCGGTACCACATACAACCTTGAACACTAAATTGGCCCAAATTTATTCGGTTGCTCGCGGTATGTAAGAATATGCAATGTTTTGTTGTTAGAGCAATATTTTGTCACCAGGATTTTTTCTTTCAAGAACACATGATCTAAAGTAAAGTAGAATGTCTGCAATTTTAACATCAAAATCGTATTTTATTAATTGGTATCATGCTGCCACACACTATCTAAAGCATCTGTACCCCCATGTGTGCATAATTGTCTCACACGCCCTGCTGTAGGTCAAAACGACATTACACTGCAGGCATGCAGCGTGGCAGAATCACTGTCTCGTTCAACCTATTCCCTGCAGTAAGCTAGTCTGTAACTGCCAATTACATCTCTAATAGTATTTGTTAGCATCCTCCGCGTTTCCGAGGAGCATCTTCCACGCGGAGGTGGAAACGATGAGTCATTCAGCGCTCCGTGTGTACCTTGGGTGCCGGGGCGGTCGAGATGATACGCACAGAAGTGCCGCAATGTCTGCCGCGAGCTCGATGCTGCAAGCGGCGGCCCCTATGATGACTGGATAAACTCCTAGCGTATTTAGGGACTCTTTTGCCATTTCTTTCAGTCGGGGCGTCTGAAGAGCACTCAAGTTTGTCTTTGTATCAAATACCGCTCTCAGCTTCTTGCATATTTCCCCCATTTAATGATTCCTGCAGATTACATCTGGGTTTGGCATTGTCACAACTATCAATCGTTTATCACGTGAATTCCAGGCTGTAATTATAAGATATTGAGTTGTGTTTCTGTATTAGATAATTTTAGTCTCAGTTCGGGTAGATTGGTGGGCCTATCTAGAAATGGTAACAATGCTTCAGTTTGGTATTATGATGAGTCATTTGAATATAGATAATTTTTTTTTGTCTGTTGCCATGCATATTGCATCGTAGAACAGGCTCTCAGCTCCGGTGCTGTAGTTTGAAGTAGTTTGACTAGGTACTAGATTTTGAGAAATTTATCATATATTAATAGGAGGCTGGAATCAATTTCCTTGTTCCTGCTTGAATTCATCCTGCACCATTTTGCACTTGTGGGGAATGAATGAACATGCCTTTGGGTATTCCTTTTGTCATACTAGTAAGAAATTGGAACCTTTCGTGAAAAGTTTGTTACCATGGTTTACCACCACCGAATTTACCATTGTCATTTTAGGGCTCAGTCGGGGACAAGGCTGTTTTTAAACATCACTTGAGTAGATTGATGTTGGTGCTAAAGTGATTCAGCGTTGATATATGCGAGAAATAAGCATTCAATTATATTGAAAAATGATGCCACTCGTTCGTACTCAGCTATAAGAACGTCGTTAACATTGCAGCACTCCTTTTCTCTTTTGAGAGAATGGTGACAGGTCCCCGTGAATTTAAGAAAGCCGCCGGCTGGACCAAATGTTTCTTGTTTTATTCATTGTAGTGCTTATTCAGTCAATACAATAGATTACTACAGTATTGGTAGCTTTGTGGGCTGGAAAGGAGGACATGAATGGAGGCTGAATGGAAACTCAACCACCCTGAATAGTACCCTTTATTGAAACCCTCACGTCTGACAGTCGCATGACTAATCACTCCATTTTTTTCGGGTCAGAGCTTTTCACATATGTCTTATACACAGCCGCAGATTTAGTGGACAATGATCTTTCAGGCAAAGAGATTCAGAGGGATTGTTAATGGAGGGCCTTTAAAGGCTATGTATACTTGAGTAACTAGATTCAGGTGGAATGCAGGAACTCTTCAGTATGTGCTGGTATTCGTGATAATCGGGCCCTGGTGAACAGAATCAAAGTGGGTAGGATCAAAGGTGGGCAGATCAAATATGACCCTATTTACAGTATTTGATGCACCCATCTCTTTGTATGCCTTGGTCACATGTTTTTCAGATGTCCCCTCCAGTTTTGGACTGAGAGGAAAGTATCATTACACCATAAACAGCCTTATTACAAGCTCCAGGGGTACTTTGTAGGACATTTATGGTAGAACAAGCTCATGTGTCCCTGTGACTATTGAACAGTGGACTTGAACGTCTACAACATAAGGAAAAATTCGTTCTCACCATATGTGCAACTTTGAGTGAGATGGTATGTATTGAAACTACTCATGCATTCAGGGTCAATGGAGTTGTTTTGACGCTAATTAACTTAAGTTCAGTGCAACTCAAAATATACATAGAATCATGTCACTGATCCTTCTCATTTGTATTTCGCAAGTGTGCAAGGTACATGTAGATACAATGCATGCTTTGTGACTTACTCTAGCCTCTTAGTTTTCAGATCTTAGCTCGTTCCTGGGTACAATTAGTACTAGATAATCAGAATGAATATCTATTTTGATGGTAAGTTCCTCTGTTTATTTGAAGAGCTACAGTTATACACTCTCGGAGAAATCTTTGAGAGCCCACGATCTACACACCACCCCTCTGCTCAGTTGGATTCTATATCATCCACAGAAAGTTCATGAATGTAATATTGGATGAGCTAGTGGGTTCCTGTACTTCCTGAGGTTCCTGTAGATTTTCTGGTCATGTAGCATACAACCCATCTTTTTAGTCATTTTTTCCCAAACATGCCCTTTGATCTTCCAACAATTTCAAACCAAAAGTTACAGATTTGTGAACCCCGCGGGATTTTGGTCTCTCAAACACCTACACAATAGTACCTCTCAGTCAGCATGATTATCATGTGACAAGAACTGAAAGTATCAGAGTTATGGCAGCTTGGCTGGGGGCTATTGCTAATTTTTACCAGTGACAGAAATTTTGCATTCCTCGGGACAGTCCTTCTACAGCTCGTTTTTAATGAAGCAATTACAACGATCACTGTAAATCTTTGGTTTTTTCTTTAGTGTAAACCTGACCTCGTGGACACATCTTTCATTAGGGTTTCAGGACCCATTTTGTGGTTATATATTGGGTACTGTGGTGGCTAACCACCTTTCAACTCTTGCCTAATCTCATTTATTGCCACCAGTATTAGCCTTCATGGCCACTCCAGAGAGATACCTTTGTCCTTGAACATATTTCCAGGTATAATTTCCAAATCGTGCAAATCAGTGGGGGGTAAATGCCTTCGAAAATATTAGGACAAGAATAATCCTGTCCACAATGTACAAATAAACCTACATCTTGGGCTCGGTGCTGTGCCATCTCAGACGAGAATGTTGTCTACAAACATCTTTTTTATTTGTTGACTCAGAGGGCTGGTGTTGGTTAATTTCTTCCTTTTGAGGTTACCATGGAGTGGACTGTTCCACCTCGGTCACAGTTATCTGCTACATACTTTATTTCAGGTGAGACACAGGAAGTCTCATCTGCTGGGACCATAAGCCCACCTATTATCTACTGCTGGTCAATGGCATGTATAGAATGTGACCACAGGAACTCCAAGTCAGACATAGGGATGTTTGGATATCCCATTTCACTTTATTATTTGTGATTAGTTGTCAATGCCTACAAATAACTTCCTCTGGGATTTGTCACTTACCGTAGGCCTCTTGTAATTTCAAATGACAGCAGTTGGGAATCTTTTAGCCTAGAGTGATCTACTGTTGTCCATTTTGAGGACATCTGACTAAAAACTGATGTTATTTTCATGCTTGTTTTCTTGCTCATGGTTTTCTGTATCTATTGAAGAGCTGTTCTGAAGCTGCCTAACATTTAGGCCTATGGTAGACCTACATTTATTTGCAGTTATGGTTGATATCAGAGCAGGTATGTTCATTTTTACACTGTTTGACTTTGACACTAGGAAAAGTTGCTGTTCCCGAAAATTATAGTGAAAAGAGAATGTCTATGAATATGTTTCTGGATCATTCTTGTCCAAAAAGCTTTATTTCATGTTTCCTGCCCCCTTCATTTCAACTCAATGGCTTGCTTTTCCGCTGTGCTGCACCCATAGCGAGATGATCTGTGTTGATCAAAATGTCTTGTAGTCCAATCTTTCGATAGGGTATGAATACGTATAATGTCTTCTTGTATACGAGTACTGGGGCCAATCAAAATCCCGCACAGTGTAAAGTCTACACAAGATCAATGTCCAGACAGATCCCTTAATTAAACTTGACCACGTTCAGTTGATGTCTGTGTGAGAGCTAATCGGCTGCTGCCTTCATGCACTGCGCCAATGGGAATGCACCATAGCCGCATTGCACCGTGAATATGGGACCCAATTTAATTGAATCCCTAGAGCCCATGGGATGTTCTAACAGTTGCCAGTTACAATGCTGAATATTCTTAGGAGTGTTTAAACACATGATGATTGGATTGTTATATATATCCTGAAGATTATGTATGAAAGGACGTTATCGCTGTGCAAATGCAAATGTGCAATGTGTTTGATGCATCGCATTGAGGACAATGCATCTTAACAAAAGACTTGTTCTTGCCCATGGCCTCAATTTCTTATTATTATTTCATATTTCGTATATGGTCATATCCATTTATACTCTCCTATGTTCAAACCAACTAAAAATGAACCTGTGATAATTTTGTTTGTTTTAATCTTCAGGCCTGTGTGTACCAAGATAGCGGGATGAAACATGTATCAAACCAAGGAGTAATAAAACAATTTATCTTCCTATCTTCCTCGGGCGCGTTTTTTGGGACTGCCCCAAATCAACCCTTTACTGACAGCAAGCTAACACTTTGTTTCTGATACGATTCTCATGCTGCACTCAGGTAGCAATAGAACCTGATAATGAATATATTGATTTGTCACAACTTGTTGCCAGATTGGCATCCATGCCTAAATCCACCCTGATTAGAACTGCTATTGTACCACAATTGACTGTTAACCAGGATTATAAAGTGGTCAGTAGAATTTCATCTCTCTCAAAAGGTCTATTCAATTGCTGGAGAATAATAGCGAAATTCCATTTGCTTCACGAGTCAAGTGATTTGTTCTGGCAGGAAGATTATTCCTCATTTGTGATAGCACTCATAGTGGTGCCTTTGAATGTTAATAGTGGAAATTCCAAAAAGATTCTGATTGTTACTGAAGATAATCTACTGTATCTGTATACCTGCTCCATAGTGAGGTGACTGGAGAGTTTCGCTTGAGTCGTACCAAAGACTTCCAAATGGAACCAACTGTCATTGTGTGGGTGCACTCATAGGCTTTGAAATTGAATTTTAAAAGAACAACATTGTAAAAGGTTATAAGAAATGAAAAGTCAAATCGCAAGCATAGAACACTATCTAAAGCGGGTCTGAATATGTTGTTTTTGCAGGAGTCGTCATCCACACAATCCACAGACAAGAGGAGTACATGGGCTAGCAGTCTCCGTTGGTCTACCGCCATCATGCCACGTAAGAGGGGAGGGATCTGTGCCTGCTTCGGCAGCGATGAACCCCCAGACATACAGATCAACATGGAGGAACCTGCATCAGGTGCAGGCAGAGGAACCCATGCCACCCATCGATGAACTCGATGTCAAGTTTGAGGAACTTGTGGTATGTAGTACCTGAGAGTGTGGGGTGGGGAGTGCCACTCCCAAACTGCAATGACTGGGGTTACCGGTACCTCAGATGTCAATGACCAGAATATTATAAGGAATTGAATAGTCCAATCAGGTAATGCAGGGGAATCTATATTTATTGTTGATGAACAGAATATAAAGTTTAAGGGGCATTGTGGTCTGGTAGAACTGGCGAACAATCAACGTCATCTTTTGCACAACAGGAAACAGACCTTTAATTTAGTAATAATACAATATATTGTCACTATGATATGTCAATGCAATGAATCCAATATTCGCCAAACGAATTTTGCTGTAACATCATGCATCCTAAGTCTCATAGTATAGGAATGGATATTTTACATTTTTCTTCACTTCAGGCCGAGTTGGATTTACCAGAGCAGCACAGACAGCGAATGTACAGCCTTCCCCCGGAGAAGAAATGGCAGATTTATTGCAGTAAAAGAAGGGTGAGTGTAATCCCTCACACAGCTCAAAACATGGGTGTCAATCTGACTTGGGACAAGGAGGAGGGGGGGGGGCATCATTCTGGTGTGGGACAAGGAGGAGGTGGGTCATGTCCCGAGTGCCACACATACTGAGAATGCTCCCTGTTGAGAGCAATTCAAACATCACTCCTACATTCATGTCCCCCCCAGTGATTGAACTTGGATTGGACTCTATGCCTAGGGGTGGGGACAGGATTGAGGAACTACATGACTTATGAGGATCAGGCTGGAAGAGGGTTCCAAACATCACCTACTTGTATTTTGACTTTGTGACCTGTTGCAAACTTATTTTACCATATGAAGAGAGTGCGGGGGAATTTTCAGGCTTCTCTGACTCAATTCATAGATCAAATTTCACAAGATTTCTGCAACAAGTAAACAATGACACTTCCCAACCTAACTAAGAACAAGAAAAAGGCACTCATGAATAATTCTTCTTTCGAAAACCAAGAATGATCCAATTCAAAAGGAAAATCATGAGGGATTTCACAAGTGGGTATGCAGGCAGGTTAAGTGGTTCTATTACTCCGCATGTCATTCCTTTCCTAATCTGGCCGAGTTTACCCTCAATAGGATTCCTATGGAATACATCATCAATGGCCGCACAGAATAATGTTTAGAGACTGTTCATAGATGACTTTGCTTTCAGAGGATTTTCATGGCTCTCAGAATACATGGAATGTCAAACAATAGTAAAAGTGGTACAAGTAATGTGGGATTGAAACTTGACCTCACTGTGAGTCAGTTTATTTGGAATTTTGAGAGCATGATTCTTCTTGTGAGTGGTACCATAGGGTTTGCAATTTTACTAAATAGGCCTATGGCGGGAGAGAGTATCGAATGCTATCCATTAAGTTGTTTCACGCATGTAGGAACACCGAATAGGTTGTATCAGCTATCCAACAATGGCTCATCTGCCCATATTTTTGATGGGTTCTGCTGTTCTGATTACTGTCCCTTAGTGACATAGATACCCTGTGTTACCAGAATGGACCCATGACCATCAATGGTTTGCTGATCGGGTAACCTTGATCATAGATCAATAATTGCTTGTATTCTCAGTGTGGGGCCAATTAGGCTGACCTGTCCTTGTTTTGACGGTCTCTTCCTCTCTAGATGTTGAACTTCACCGGATGAGGTCCAGATGTCCTGATATTCTTCTTGCTTCAAAGCTACCCTGTTATAATATTTTGAAGGTTGGCTGGCCTTCCACTGTGCTGCTTTCATGCTGATAAGTTCATGAATGAAGCAAGGAAATTATACTTGATGTCTATGCGTAGTTCTCGTGCCTGTCTTGCAGTCTTCATATTCTTACTACAAATAAATTCAGGTGATGGAGAGACAATGATGGTACTAAAGTAATAAACTACCTGTGATTTGTGAAAACAGACACCTTTGCATAATGGAAGTGACGTTTTCCTCAGCGTGCAATACAATCACCATATAACGTATGTGTGGTGTGAGCTAGTAAATGATAGCAATGCACCATCAAGCTGTTCATGTGGAAGTAAAGGAACAATTTCATGCTTTGGAGGAGATGATGTCTTTGAATTACATTTGAACGAGAGGGCAATACCCGGTGTAGCAGGATCTCATCTGCGAAAGTTGAATTGTTCCATCATTTCTACCTGCAAATGTTTTGCAAGTTTCAAATATGTATGAAAATGGCCGTTTTTCTCTGGCACAACTTACGCTTTTTTACATTGTTTACAGAATTGAAATCATTAAGCCATTGAAATTGGCAAATATCTTGAAAAATATTGGAAATTGGTAAGATTGAAGAATTGCCCCAAAATGTGTTTTGCTCCCCAATGTGTTTTCCCCCCAATTTTTTTCTCTCACAATTCTGATGTAATCACCTAGTTTTGAGGGGAATATATGTTTTGTGACTGATCATAAATTTCACTAATGATAATGGTCTACTATGTTTGGCCATTCCCAAGTAGAGAGTTTGCCGAAAAAAACCATCAAAAATCTGACAGACATGCAGACTCACTCACTCACTACCCATGGGGGCACATTGCCTGGAAGGGCACCTTGCGCGGCAATCTGACCACTCCAGTCACCCGGCTCCTCTGGGCAAGCGACCAGCCTGGGCCTGACCCATCCACCTAACTCCATGAGGTAGCCACGAAGCTGCGCTAACCAAGAGTTACGAGGCTGTCCTGGCAGGCGGCCCCTACCCACCGGATCCCGTTCAGACAGAATTTGGTGGACAGGATTGTCTGCCGGAAGGTGAGCCATATGCCCGAAGAAGCGCAGTTGTCGATCAGGAATCAGGCAGCTGACCCTCACGATCCCAGCCTCCTCAAGCACTCTGGCATTAGACACATGGTCCTGCCAGCGTTGACCAAGGATGCGACAAAGCGAGGTAGTCAAGAAAGAATCCAGCCTACGCCTCATCCCAGCATCGAGCGTCCAAGCCTCGTAGAATAAAGCAAGAGACTGGAAGCACAACAGAGCCGAAAACACGTAGCTTGGTTCTTCTGCTGATCTGCCAGACGCCACTATACAGGAGTGACCTCATTACTCCATATGCCAGCCCAAGGCGTCTACTAACCTCAGGCTCGCAAGACCCAGAGCCATTGATGACACTGCCCAGGTAAAGAAAAGACTCAGGACTCGACCACTCTCACCCAACACCGGGACCGACTCGACAGTAGAATCCTAGATGCCCAAAAGACTGGATCTAATCTTGGCCCAAGACACCTGTAGGCCCGGCGGATAGGCTTCCCGACTCAGTGTTTCGAGAGCAACCACAAGAGAATCCACCAACTCAACGAGTGATGCAGCATCATCAGCGAAGTCCAGGTCACACACCTGGACATCAACCGAATGAAACCCCCACATCCTGGTGTCACCACCTGCCACCTCCACTCCATCATCCAGTCCATACAAGTGTTGAAAAGTGTAGGAGCCAGAGTGCAACCCTGCCTCACCCCAAACCATGGTGAAGAAGTCGAGAGACCACCAGCACACTTCACAGCACTCTCAGTACCAGAATACAGAGAGGAATTAAGGCGCACGAGAGAGGGGGGCACACCCCGCTGCTCAAGGATTCTCCACAGAGCATCTCTTCTACCACACGAGTCAAAAGCCTTGCGGAAATCAATATAGGCAACAAGAAAGCCCTTATTGAACTCGTGCATCCGCTCAGACAACACACGGAGGGCCAAGATACGATCCACTGTGGACATCTTGGGAGTGAAACCTGACTGCTCAGGGCACTGGTGCACAAGTAGCTGATGACGAATTCCTGTTCAGGAGATGATCTACGAGAGACCTTGTCCGCAGGCACCTGAGAGGAGTGCTAGGTAATTCCCCTGTGTTAAGTGCCCGACACACAGCCGGAAATACCAGCACACATGCTCACACACGAACACTTCCACAAGTGCACCTCATTGCTGGATCACCCAACACCCATGGGTACCCTACCATGGGCTCTACACCTCAGCGGATTGGTTCTTAGTCACCACTATGGTTACACATAGCAACCATTGCAATAGCAACTAGCAACAGTAAATATAGGTGAAATGGCAAAACTGACTACAATATTATCCCATCAGGCCTTTCTGGGCTGATGAGAAAATCGGGAGAGGAGTGGCTTGCTGACACTATAGAACCTTTACCTAGATTTTCCTTTGACATATCCCACTCTCCTCTCTTGTACAATGAATGAGGAAGCCAGATTCAGCAGTTATCACTGTCAGTGGGGGTGAATTGTGGATGAATCCATGATACTCAATGAGCCTGGTCCATGGTTTATATTTAATTAGATGATATGCTATTGTGTCAGAGGGTCATAGGGGTACACTGGCTGGTCAACGTGGAATCCCCTGATATCCTACCAGCAACTTTGCAGATTTCCCCCCATACTCTTAAACACCTGAGAAGATTGGTGTTGTTTCAGAGACTGGTGAGAGTCTCGATCTTCGTCCAGTTTTAATCCGGTTTCATCCCCGGCATGGGGGTAGCCGGATCACCTCACAGCAACAGCCCTTCGTCTCTCCACCTCGCTCGATTTGAGGCAAAATAGCAAAATTCATTCCACCATTTCCACCTCCTCGTACAACTTCTGCACCGATCCTGCCATCTCTCCACATCTCCTTTTGCAACTTTCACACACAACTCTCTGTGACAGGAAGTAAAAATATTTAAGATAGAGCTATGGGGAAGAATCTCATCTATTTCCCTGAGTTGTTTAGTGGTGAGCATGTGCCCTTACAACCCACTGGTGAAAAGGCTTGTAGGTATCTTTTCAAACTGACTATTGAAGAATCCACCGCATATCACCCCCCCCCCCCCTGGGGTACTTGCTGTATTTTAGCACAACAATAATATGACTGTTTGTAAAAATGAGAAAATCTGAGGTTCAATATTGATCTCTTACTACCAGGCAGTTGTTACTTTGAGAGAGATACATGGACCGCGATTGTGTACTGTAATAATGTAATTGGTGCTTGTCAGCATGTACATACACTTTCTGTTATTGTGAATGATTACAATACCATGAAAAGAGCATGTCCTGTGCCCCACGGGATTGTTTTGATTTTGTTTGTCATCCTATGGAATAGTCGATAATCCTATAGGAATAAGCTTAGTGTATAAACAGGATGTCTTAGGTCCTTTTCAGTAGAACATATCCTAGGATTAGAACCGTGAGCCCCGTCCGGAGTCATTCATTTTGAAAATGATGCAGGTGAAGTTAGACAAATTGAAAGTTATAAGTTCCTTTGTAGTATCGTGTGAAATACGTACATCCATCAAGCCTTGGGGACTTAAATTGTATTCTGCAAATACAAACTTTTGTATCACTCTGATAAGATTTCTATCTAGTGTTTGTGCTCTTTATAGGCTCTTTATAGGATATCACTCCAATTGTCCCACAACTGAGGAAGGGACTATGTGTACTGCTGATTGACCCAGAGAGAAATTAGAGGCATTGAGTCACAGCTCTTTGTCAGTTCATGCAGCATTGAACAACTACCACATGCTCATACAACTTGATCATGCTAGTTGTTGGTATACTGGTATATGCAGTTACTGTATGTAGCTTGTAGGATGTCAGAGAAGTGAAGCACAACAATTCAAAAGGGTAATCCAACGAAAGCAGACATTGCCAGGCTGTCTGTATAGCTAGCTACTGCCACAAAGATTCCATTATTTGGGGCAAACATGTTTTCAGACTCAGAAATCACTGAACTGAAAGATTCAGATCCTCTGTTGCCATGATTCTTGGAAACTGACTATTGTGGCAGATTCATACATTTATGTGTCATTATTCTGGACAGGGGCCCATTGGTTGGAGGTTTGTTGACCCTTCTTTGGTACATTAGTTGACTAAGTTTAGAGTTCCATTCAGCTTTCATTTCATGTCCCCCTTTCCAGCCACAAAGCTACCATACTGTAGTGAATCTATTGTATTGACTGATAAAAAAACTACCTTTGGAAGAAAAAAAATGAAACATAGTATTAGATAAAAATTCATAATTTTGTGGAATGGGTCCATGTGGCGAAACACATATAATTGTTGCGGCCGGCCAGCTTTTTTGAAAATTCACAGGACTGTTCACCATTTTCTCCAAGAAAAGGAATGATTTGAGTGCTGTAATTTTGACTGAATTTCTGGTAGGTGAGGTATGATGGCCTTCATTTTCAAAATCATTGATGCTATTTTCTCGATTGTTTCAAAGGCTGAATGGAAGTATGTTTCAAATTTTCCCCCACTTCCTCAGCATGTGTGGAGGGTCTAAGGTAGGGTGTGCTCAGTTGGCCATTGACACTAGCTTTTCAACATAGTCTCAGTGGCATCATGATTCAGCTTTGGTAGGGGGAAGGAAAACAGTGAATCATGAGTGGGACTTGTGAGTGAAGGTGAATTAGGCCATGCAATATTGGTGAATTTTGTCTTTTGTTTAGTTCAATTTAAAGATATTTTCACCCAATAGGATCAATGGAGAATGTAGGTTTACTCTCCCACTATGCACTACTGATGTACATAGAATATCAGAATACAAACTGTTCTCCACACAACTTGGCATATTTTAATTCTCTCCAAATCAGTGTACTCGTTTTGACTCCATGGGCCTCAATCAATAGTTTGAGTTAAATCATTGATAATTCTAGTGCTGTCTGTTCAATTGCAATAATTTTATGGTCGTACCTGAGGGGACCTACAGTGTGTGGGTCATCATATGTAATAAATGTCACCATCCGGGAGTTTACTACCATTTTAGTGTTTGCTTTGGGGGTAGATGAGTCAGAAGGCCCATTCCCCGAATTTCATGTTATTGCCATTAAAATTCGGCAGCACTTCTGGGGGTTCAGGCCATTCACAGCTGGGTGCATGGAATGGAATTTCACTCCCCAAATCGGCAAAAATTGAACCGTTATTAGTCTGGGTGATCTAGTCACCAGGGAATGTGAAGTACAAGGGTTTGCTTGTCCAGACAGGAATATTCAGCAAACCAAGGAACACCATTCTGATTGATCGATTCTGATAACAGAAAGTGAAGCTTCCAAGCCATTTCCTTTGATGTGGGATATAAGTGAATTTTTCAGAAAATTTGGAAATCAGTTGAAGAATGGTCTGTCTGGCATATAGGATTGATTTTATCTGATACAGAGAACCAAAGTTTTTTTAGACCTATTTTGCCTTTCTTGGGATATTTCCTGCTCTCTTGCTTTTCACCTTAAATGACAATCCCATCTATGATTGAACTATAGTTGATGGCAAATTCAGACAGTGCAGGTGGAGTTTTGGGTCATTGATTCCAAGACATTTTCAGGTTCCTCAATAGGAATCGGGAGGTTTGGGATTCTCTGAGTCGGTCATACCAAAGACCATTTCATGCATGATGCCCCACATGGGTAACTGAGTAGGGTAATTTAATAATCCAGTGCCCCACAATGGGGAAATAGGCAGTGGGTGCCTCACTAGCTGCCCCACTAGCAGAAAGAAGGCATAAAACTATATAAAGTATGCAAAAGAGTACTGCTCATTAGAAAACGGTTGACAACCGTATCAGTCTGTGTGGGACCATTCCCTGTGTGTGTGTAGGTGGCCCATTGTTTAAAGGTGGGAATTGCAACTATTGCAGTGTATGAAGTAAGCCGATCATAATAGGGTATCTGATATATGGGGCTGTAGCTTCACACCTAATGTGGAAATTCCACTGTCACTGTCTTTGATATGAGCAGTTTGTTAAAAGATTGTCAATTGACTGTTTCCTTTGGGAGCTATGGTTATAATGGGGTGCATTTTTGTCGTCTGTTTAGATCACTGTTAGTTTCCAAATATGGTCATTGACGTACGGTATATCTATATGCCGCTTAAAAACTAACGCCCAACTAAAACGCACCCATTAAAGGCCTAAAACTGCTGATTTCAGCATTCCCGTTTTTTGTAGTCCATATGGATGAACGTATTGTACTCAATTCATTCTAATCGTGTAACGAACTGGCCTGAATGAAATGACCGACATTGTTCTCGCAATTCAGGGCCCACCATATAAGCCATATGTTATTCAAACCAAGATGATATTAGGTTACCTGTGTTTACAATGTGTTGCTGTGCGACATTCCCACACTTACAATGTTTTCAGTGGTCCAGTTGATTTACCACTCCCCTCCTCCAACCACTGAGCAGTAATCCAGAACTTCCCCAGTCATGATGCCTAGATAACCATAGGAGCTGATATTTTAATTACCCAGATATTCTGCGGGTGCGATAGTCTGGTATTCTAGTTAAAGCTACACTCCGATGTTGGCATGTGGAAGCAATCCTTGGACACCTACCCGGAGTTCCTGTTTGGTATCGAATGCTAACAGCCTTGGACTCGCAGCACAAAAAAGGTCCCAATTGATTTTTGGAGATTCCCAATAAGTGGAGTATTATTACACAAGAAAAGGAAAAGGCATGTAGTAACAGGTATATTGTAAGACATTACATGTAAAACACGTTACCTTACTAAGCGTTCCTGTGAAGGACTAAAAGAGTGAGTGAATGATAGCAGTATTGCTAGTAAATTTGAATTGATTAGCAATTACTTCATCCTAGTTAGCAGTTCTGAAATTATCACTGCTTATTTGCTGTCATCCCATTTTAATCATCTCGTGAATAATTATGCCTCAGACATAGATGAAAAGTATTAATATTAACCCATCTCCTAGTCTGTTTTGGTCTCGCCTGAGCATAGTTCAGAATGAGACTTAGCGGTCACTTTAGGGCATTAGTTGGTGTGTATGTGTTTTTAGTCCCTCAAAATTTTAACATAGAATCAGGTCACTCAGTGTGTCTAAATTTCCCTAATTTAATTTAAGGTTTGTTGGATTCCATGGAACAAATTTAATGCAGTTCACCGTTGGGTGGGTCCCTTTATATTTAAAATTGGAGATGGGTAAATGGAAGGCATAATGTGCCTAACTTGCCTGTTTCATGCAATTCCAGGTCAGTCACAGTCCCAACACTTTCATAACGACGTAACATACCCTTTTTAGACATGTCCACCAATCATCCTGATGAATTTTGAAATTTGTCACTGATTCATGCCATTCATGGGTAGCTGCTCTCATGGGCTGATAAACTATATCCACCTCTATATGATTTCACACTGTTAGTTATCGCTATAAACTATCTTCACCCACCCTGACTGATCACCATTGGTCATGGCAAACTGAATTGGGTGGGGAACTTTGATCCATTCATTTGCATCATGCAGAAGGCTGGTTGGTACCAAGTGGCTAATAGCATTTCTCAGACATGTTTAACCATGTGAGTCAAACATCTCTATTGACTGATCAGAGATTATCTTTTTGTAGAAGTGTTTGTGTTTGGAATCCTTTGGTCTGTTATTCAAGTCCAGAAACACAGCACAAGCAATGTAAATGAAAGCTCACAAACCTTGAACCAAAATTAGATAATTGCAGCCTTGAAATTTGTTGAACCTAGCAAAACTGACTTTTGAATTGATGATATTTTGTTTCAGTAGTTGTGGTCGCAAAATGAGTCATTTCAACCTGATTCTGTGTTGGTGGTTCTTTTAGTTTTGAACCAACTTTTGACCAACACCTGCTCATCTGTACTGTTCTAACTGCTACACTGTATCCTTATTAGTCTGGATCAGGTGACATATTGGAAAGATTAAGATTAGTGTTGGCAAATTGAGAAGAAAAAATGTGCGGGGTTCTTAGACACCCGTATAGGCAGTTATCAGACTCCTAAATATTAAAATATTGGCAAACCCCATATTGATCTGATTTTCTGATAGGGGAGCCTATGAAATGGGAAACTTGCCGGGTGTGTTTTTTATTGGGACAATGATCCGGAACTATCACATTAAAATTGATTGATATGGTCCAGGCGCATTGCAACGACAAAATGAATTGGTGCAGAGGAACATTACGAAGACAGAACTATCCCATTAACTGTGACTCAGGGCCATCAGGGCTAACTTTCCTGTAGATCATCACCAAGTTCGACAAAATTTAATTTCAAAGCATCAGTCTGATTTTCGCTGTGCTCTTATCAGTAAACAAAATCACGAATTGTTTCAAAATGCAGGTGCACTTTCATTATGGCGTGAGCCTTGATTTGAATGAATATTGTAACATGCTATTCCCTGAGTGGTGATGTTTTGCTGAATTTGCACCAATCAGTTCGGGGAACCAACCTAACTATGCACATCAATTTCATGTTATTTTTATGTACGACTACCTTATATGGGCATCTCAGCTTTGAATTCCCATTGAAGGGTCCCCTTATTCGAATTTAAAAAAACGAGTATTTGCTAACCTAATCCAAACCGTTAAGAAAACCGTTTACCGTCAAAAAAAGAACCCGACAAAAAATACAAATGGTTTTTGGATACGCCATCTGTCGTCAAAGACTGCTAAATGTCTCTTCATTCGTTTGTTGTTGGCCCCAACGTTTCTCCAACAAAGCACGTTGCTTCTGAGGCGGGTATTCTGCGACAACCAAAAGCAGTCTGCAGAATTGTGATGACTTAATTAGGACTGCCCGGCCTATCTAATGGTCGTCATAACAGGCTGCTCTCCGGTAACATCGGCATAAAACAGAGTGAGTCACCCTCATGGAATTAAACCATGAGTCAACCTCCTTCATTCCATTACCACCATCCTCTTATAGTATATTGCTCAAATCATCTATTTATGGGAAATTTGGTAGTTGCCATTTGGTGTTTGCTATTCAAACTATTACCCCAATATAGCATGCACTAATCCTAATGGCGTGGAAAATTGCCAGATGGAGTATTGCGATTTCATACTAGTAGCATTCCGCCCTCATGCCATGTGGGCGAAATTATATAAGTTGGGCATTTTGGTAAGTTGTAAAAGGTATAGAGCAAAGGAGTGGGAGCCTGAAGTGTTTGTTGAATACATATGCTTGAAAATCTATATTGTGACACCATCTTGGCGGATGGTTCTGGTGGAAACGGATTTTGTAGTTTGAAATTGTTGCATTTCTTTAATATTCGGGTGACAGAATTCCCCAGAGTTTCTGAAGGAAAAAATGTCAATACAGTTTCTCCATTTATAAATCTGGGTTGGCAACCCTACCACTGTGACGCAATTAGTTGAAGTCATGTGTAGATATAATGGACAGCTTTTTACCACACCAAATTCGTGGCCTCAGCGCTGTCATTTATTTGCCACTTTGTTGTGTTACCATATAGGCAGTTAATCTTGTCATATGCACTTGTGGGGACTGCAGCAATTCACCTTGATTGGTGTGAATGTTTGGATCTATTGCTTTCGAACTGGTCGTCCATGGAATTTTCAGTTTCGACGTGAAATTGTTTCCGTGGATTTTGAGCAGCTGGTATGTCAATATTCTGGTATAACAACTCTCACATTTGATAAGTGCACTTGAGCTAGCTGATAAAATTCATTGTGGTGAGCCAGACAGTTTTTTTGAACCTATAATTTGTATGACATCAGTCTAAGGAGCTTGTTTCTTCCTATCTTCTAAATCCTACGCTTGGCGATTTACATGGAGAGCATGCAAAAACTGCTGTTATCATTATTGTATACCTTTTTCTGGGCAGATCCAAGTAGCTCTTTGTTTATAAACTCAACTCCATCGCTCTCTCCCGGTCTCACACCCCTAACCCCCTCACCCAATTCCTCACCCCTCACCCAATTCCTCACCCCTCACCCAATTCCTCAACCATGTGGTAGGAAGGAATCCAACCTACCCCCAGATCCTGTTTGACCTTTGGTGGCCCCTATCCACAGCAAAGACTGTTATACAATCAATAATGCCCCTACAGGCTAGTGAAAATAGACATGCAGGACCTGGTTCACGATTGTTGTTCTAGGGCCCAAAAGACTATTTCACAGTGATAAATAAACCTATGTGCTTGATGGGGCCCAGTTTATATAGGACATGAATCCACACAGCGAACAAGCCATGGTATAATCTCTCCCCTGTAAAGGTCTTCAATGAAGATGTTCCCTCCCAGTTCAATAACTAATAGGACTGATGTTCAGTTTTGTTCCCTTTGAGGGTGACTGAAGGGGAGGACTGAACCAGACCCCACACAGTTGTTGATAAACTTGACCTGTTTACACAGGTAGTAGGTAGGCCATTACAAACACATTCAACAACAGGTGTGTCTCCATGTTGTGAACATGCAGTTAAAGCTCCGCCCCTCTCCCCCCATGATAGGCAGTGTAGTGTGTGTATGTCCTATAGCCCCCATCCAGGTTCATTATATCTATGTAAGGAGCATGAAATCAGCTGACAAGGAGTAGTGGTATTTCAGGGAATTAATGAACGATAAGAGCATTTGTTGCGGAATTAAAACCGGGATGACGTCATCATAGGAGGTTAGAAAAAGCCTGAAGCGCAGCCAAGGGCTTTACCCGACTATTAAAACGTTTCAATACGGTATTTGTCATTATTCCAAGGCATAAAATTCCCACTATTTACTTTACTGATTGTTCCATATGTAAAAAGTGATAATAATGCCTAAAAAATTGGCAGCAGCAAAATGTTTCAAGGATTGTTTGATGAAACGTGCAAGCTACACACGCAAATATTTATGAATCCTGCATAAGGAACGGTTATGTTGCATAACATGCACAAGCTTGCAATTTCGAGCTGAATAAGATATATATTTCCATCCAAGGCTTGCTTGGTTGGGTTGGTTCCATTGGGAACTCTTTGGGCAAAAGAACCATCTGTAAAAACAACCATATCAACAAGGAGATTTAACGAGAGATGAAAGGTCAAAATGAAAGCGTAAATGTGAGGTTTTATCAGTTGCTAATCCTCCGAGTAATTGTTCAGGAAGCCATTTTTTACCAGATTTAAAGGCTAACATTGTTTGTAACACTACACACACCATGACCAAGATTTTGAATTGCATTGTATGTCTTGTGTGACTGGTCTCGTCCTGTTGTTATACAGTCCTGTAGATTCACCCAGATTTAGACAGCACAGGTCTGAGGATCCATGATCATGACATGCACTTACATCTGCTAGCAGGGCGTAGGCACCTGGGGAAGTAATAGCCCTCTCCCTGCTGAGCCCTCGCCTAAAACCGTCAATTCATTCTTCTGAGCCTCTGAGGGCATAGCGTGGATTAACCCAGGTCACACCTCCCTGTTTGGAGTAAGTTCAACATGCTAGCATTTTAATAGATTCTTTGACAGCTCTATGACTGAGGGGAATGGGGGAATTGATTTGGTAGTGTCAAGTGACTCATTCCCTCAAGTGGAAATACAGGATAACTGCAAGAATTTCAGAGCTGAGACCTGAGGGATGATTCTAGCAAGAGTAGTGTTTAAAGTGACTGTAGAGAAGGGAAAAACAAGGCTCTGATATTTTTCCTTTTCACTCCAGTATGAGTATCGGCACACTTATCAGATTACCGAGGTGAAAAGGGGGATGGGATCTGATTGAGTCTTCATGGACTGGGGAGGGCAAGGGGAGCAAGACGACTACCATTGTGGTACAATACAGCCCAATCATTATTTTCGGGGATTTCACTGACACTTTCGATTTCAAACTCGCTCTCCACCAGTAAATCGAAGTTATGGTCAACACAATTCATATAGTCCCCTTGGAAGGATGATACCATCAGCGACTTGTTTCCTGGTATTTTGCTGACATTCTGCTTGTTGGGGTTAACTCTGAATTCCTTGGATGTCTAACACGACTGTTTTTGGAGGACTAAAAGACCATCAGGAATTGCAGGTACCTTCCGTATTGTTCATTGCCAATGTGGATTTCCCCCCCCCCCCCCCCAATACCCTGTATATAGAGAAGAGAAGAGATCATGTTATAGTGCTACATGTAAGCACTAAACCCACATGATCCTTTAAGATAGCCCATAGCTGGTGTTGCTTCCTCTTGAGCTATGGGTCTGATGATTGGAGGAATGAAAACTAAATCATGCATGTAACATTATTGTCCCCTTAGGGGGCAGCATGAAAGAATGACTTTTCTTGAAGACTTGATCTCCCCGGATGCTGTGTGATTTAATATCTCAGAGAAAGGAGGTTATGGTTAGCGTTAAACTCTTCATGCCTCGGGATCAGTGACTGCTTGTTTATAGAAGGCAATGGACCACTCCCTGTCTATGTTGGCAATGTTACTAGCCATGACAACCCCAAATCCACCACATGTTAATGTGTTCAAGTAAGAAGGGTAATGGATGGAACATATTCCTTTCCTTAGAAACATCAAACACATAGGAGTAGTTTATTGACTTCCTCTCCTGCTAGAAACTGTAGTGTAATACCATGTGGTGGTAGGTGACAGGCCTAACTTAGTTTGTTCGTCTTTGCTAGCGGGGTGATAGAGCAGGTCTGTGTAAGTGGTAGCAGAAAGGGGGAGCTGGATGTGCAAAACATTCTCGTTGGTTTTGAAGCAAGTTGAGCAGATTCCAAGATTGGATGCCAGGCATATGTCACTGATACGTCAAGCTCTAACAAAAAAACAACCACCTGGGGGCTTGATCACTTGAGTAGAATGAAGTAAATTACAGTACCTATATCATTGTGTCAACAGGTTATCGCTGTTGCATTTTGGTCAACTCACGACACATGCACTTAGGTGAAGGACTGATTAAACACTCACATAAACCTATTATCTAATTGGCATGTCAAAGTTGTTGTAAGGTGTCGAGGCAGGCTGTCCTAGTCAAAAGATAGCAGAAATCTGTTGCCAAATTGAAAAGTTGACTATGTCACTGATAAACCTAATAATCCCCTGAAGAATGTTCCTCACAAAATGAACATAACAGCATCGCAGGTCTCAGCAATCAAGTGAAATATTCAAAGAATGAAAATGCGAACAGTTTTCGATTGACACAGACTATCATAGAATGTGACTTTGTCTTGCCTGAACTTGGTTCAAGGAGAAACATAGTGGTCACTTGTGTGTGTGTTGGCCTGTTTTGTTTGTCCATCTGTCTGTCTGTCTATTTGTGCATCCAGAATTTTCTAATCCGTGAATGAAATGCGCAATTTTTCCTCAGGAGGTGCCATGGTCGGGTATTTTCAGGCAGCTCCAATTTTTTCAAGATTGTTCACAAGATATCTCATAATCAGTAAATGTGTTGGTGATGCAGTTCAGTTGCATAGGACAAAACTATGTATGAAATGTATACAAACTGAATAGATTTGTACATAGTATATTGCAATTGAGTTAGTCTAATTGGCATCATGTGCAATTTTTTTTATGGGAAGTTAGATTTTAACAAAAACTGGTGGGATGGGGTACGTCCCGTCCGATAAACTATCAGTACGTAAAGGTCACTGAAGGTAATTTAATGTGAATATTTTGCATGATGCATGCAAATTCCTGAGGTTTGTCAGATTTACACAAAACATTTGTAGGTGTGGTCTATTCTTGGTTGTGAGAATTATGCTTGTAAAGCCAGGGTCACTGGAGGTCATGCAAATTTCCAAAGTTCGTTCGATTTCCATTTTACTTGATAGATGTTGGCTGTTAGTATATATTCCAATGTTGCAACCAGGCAACCCACTCGCCAGGGTTGGCCTGGCCATTGTAGGGCCTAAACATGACAAATAGAGATGGCGTGTCTATGATTAGAAACCTGTTTGTTTATGTCAACATTCAACAGCAGTGTATTGGCAGTCTCTGATCTGTCAAATCCAAGTAAGATGGAGCTGGATCCCTTCCTGGCAAAAGTAATTGCCTGACCCCGCTGTGACCCCTGGAAATCCCTAAAATACTTGGACAAAGCCAAATTGAGACAGTTCATGTATTATTTGTGGTGTGTTGTTTTCTCTGTGAGGTTATGGCTGTCTTTTGTCAGAGGCCACTCATCTCCTAAGGGGAGGTATAGCAGCTGCCAGTGATGGAGCTTGTCAGGAAGGAAACAGGCTGTCAGCTGTGCCCCAGCTTCTTTGACCCAGGGTGGTCACCTGTAGGTCAGAGTCCCAATGGCATATATGCTTCATTCATTCAGCGTTGCCATATTCAGGGTTGCCAAATTGTGAAATTTTATTTTATTGGGCAACAAAATAGTACAAACACAAAATTTTTTGAGAGTCATCAGGGGCGTCGGAGCCTTTCGAAAGTGGGGGTGACACATCGAATGCAAATGACCATCTAAGCGGAGCGCCACCATCAGTTGGCGCGGAGCGTCCAAAAAAAGTTGAGATTTTCATACCTAACAGATCGACGGAAGCGGCACTTGCCAGGCTCAATAGAACCCATATACATGTGTGGGAGTTGAGTAAAAGACAGACAAAAAAGTTGTCATTGTGCATACTAAGATGATTTACCAGATATCACACATGTAATTACTATTAATGTTTCTACTCTGGCTTCGTTTGCGTGGGATCCAGGGGTCTACCGAACGGTCTCTGGTGGGATCAAAGGGGGAAGCCATAAGGCGAACGGGACCACTCAAATTTGGGAGCAGAAAATTTGTACCCCAAAACGAATTTTACAATCGGTCATTGGAAACTTACCGGCGCGCGCGAAGCGCGCGAGAAAAAATAGCATGTTTTCCGGGCATTTTATCGAAAAAGACTGTGCAAAAATTTCAGGCATTTTTTCACTTGGCTTTTTTCCTTCCCAAATTATCCACAAATTTTCGCCCGAATTTTCCATCTCAGAAAAATTGGGGGGGGGGGGGGGAGCGGGCAGACTGCCCCAAAGGCTTTGAAAGTAATCGATAGTGAACGAACTTGAGTGACCGAAATGATGTTCCAAGCATGAATTGAATATTTAGCCTACAACGCCTGGAAGAAAAACGCTATTGCGCGGGAAACACTTAAAATTAAAATTATATATGCAATTCGAGAACTCGGTATGAAGCATGGGTAATCCTTCCACTTCGGCCCTAGTCGGGTCCGGATCTTCACCTGGGATCCGCACCGGGAATTAGTGGACTTGAGACAATTTCCAACGCGATTATTGTTTGGTTAGACAGAAATTGAATCAGTTTTTAGAGTGATACAAAATCGGGCATGTGCTATTATTTTTATTACAGTCCGGAAAAGTGGGGGGGACAAACGATATATATCCCCCCCACTTTTGAAAGTGGGGGGACATGTCACCCCCCGTCCCCCACCTGTTGACGCCCATGAGAGTCATCCTATATGTTGGAAAATAGTCTCCAAGTTAGATGATGTTCAAATTCATAAAGATAACCTTCAGGCATGCAATATTAATTACCCATGTGCCTGATTACTACACTAAAAATGTGCATTGAATATTTATTAGATGGTCATTATTTTAGTAATCTTTCACTGGTGTGTCCACTGAGAGCTGACTTGGCAGAAAGTATAATGTCATTTACTATCTTCTCTGTAGGCTACATGTTATCATCAACCTTTGGGCTATGTGCGTCTGTGCGTGGGGTGAGATAGGAATGAAAGTACACTGTAGGAATGCCTACAGCGACAATTGTCTAAGGATTGACAACCCATATGTGACCCGTTAATAAAACTCTCCAGGTACTTTGAAACTTAAAAAAATGGGGGGGAATTAGTTCCAAGAATATTTTCCAGCTGTGCTACTTGTCCAGATACCTCTTGTATGAAGTTTGAAGTTGAGAAATATGACAGGCCTGTCCAAGCCATCAGAATAGGCTAAACTAAAACATACATGTCAGCCCTGGGATACTCTCATAGCGCTATCATTACAACCTATTTTCAAACTGTCATCACCCTTGAGAACACTACCGATCATTTCCATCTTTTTGGATGTCATTTTTGAAAATTATGTATTGTGGGGGGGGGGGTGGTATAGACTTGTGTCCTGGTAGGATGTGTAGTTTTCAGCGGGGAGTTTTGAAAGATTGATTTGCACACTGTATGTGCAATGCTGAGTGGCCAGTGTACCATTATGACCTTTGACACAATAGCATTGTCATTTCTTATAACTGTGAACCGGCTCATTAAAATGTGGCACTCAGGAATATTTTGGGGACTTGGTGAAGCAGTGAGGTGCTATTCCTGTAGCATTCCTTCACCAGTTCCCCTGCCCCCACAACAGTGCAATGCAATTTCCAGGCTGTAAAAATGGCCCAGAGGCCCAAGGACTTCTGTCCGGCCTGTCGCTGTTGGGAGGCTGGGAGCTGTGCTGACAACACACACTTACTGTATGTTTAAGACGGAGCTAGTTCGGAGTAACACACTTGGTATACTTCAGGTTGACCAGTGGAATTCACAGAAATATAACACTGCCACTCGGCCTTCATGGACCTATCCTGTTTCTGTCCATTTTGGCCCATGAGGAGATAATGATGTGCCTCTCACCCGGTGCCGGGACTGAAAAATATTGCCTTTACTTGCTACACTGAACTATTCAGTATCGGGCACCTCCCCTCCTGAAACTCATTCAATGAATGCTACCTGTATCAGACCCACATATTCTTATGCAGTAGTGTATTAATTGGTAGGCGATACTAGCTAGGCTAGTAATATGCAAATGATTGTCAAAGCCTTTCAATTTTGTAATTTCAAGGGGATCATTTGAATTGGTTGTGAATAACTCATTGGCATCTTTGCTGGTATGTGCATCACTAGCCGCAATACAAATTGGATAGGCATACACTTGCTCTGAGCATCTGGTATCTAGCTAGATAAGTAATACTTTAATTTCCCAGGTATTCCACCAGTATATTGCTATTGATTTGAAACCTTGCAAGGGTATTATTGTGGTTAGGCCATTTTCTAGGAATTTATGTAACCAATTGAAAATGAGAAAGGGTCTCAATCTTCATGTAATACTGGTCTAGGACACCTAACATCATTTGCTTGTCATGACAAAAAGGCAAAATACACAGTGAAAATATGTGACATTCTGCATGTTAATCAACTTATTCTCAAGCAGGTATGGTCAGTAATCGCTCACAGCCTTACTTACTCAGCTGATTTGTTTAAATGTATGCAACATTAAGATGTATATGTTTCACTACAGGTGAGAACACAATATATTTCATCCTACCACTCCCAGCACTGTAGGACATACACCAGTGGCACCCCATACACAACATGGAAAGTCATGGAATTACAATGAAGAGAATGAGGCGAATTGTGCAATGTATTGAATAATCTGATAGTTAGGTGACTTGCACATAATAATTATCTGTGACTTAGGCAAGCTGTGAGTCATGGAAAGTTATGAAATTGCGTGAGTGAAGTTGGCGACTTCACCATAATACTGTTACAGTCCGGGTGTTCTTGGCAACTGTCATCTTCCCCAGAGCATTATTGCACAAGGCTGAGATCCACAGGAAGTGCCTGTAGGCACACACTGTTGTAATGAGCTCATTATGCTGGTGCCTCTAGCTCCGCAAGGTTTTCACACAACTACGTTGAGGTTTCAGGGCATACAATCTAAATTTATCGTCATGATGCAGAGGAACCTATAAAAGTCTCTAAATGTGAATTTGAATTCATTGGCTGGTATTAAAGCTATGTTTCATAGAGGTAAATAAAATCTCCATGTATGCTCACATGTTTTTGATATTGAGGAGTGCTGTAATTGGGGTATTCTTTAGTAAAGGATTAACTATTTATAGCAACAGTTTCAACCATTGAGAGGTTAACTGACCTAGGCTGTTCACACCTGTAAAGCTCTTTGTATTTCAATTCCATCTGGCCCCTACCCCGAAGGCAGCATGCTAACATCGGTACATGTTTGTCATGAACTTGAGGTGCATTTTCCCTCCTTTTTGGCCTCCACACACTGTGGCCAGTGTTGTAGTCTGGACCGGTCTGAAGACTTGAAATTGCTGGCCAGAGACGGAGACCCAATTCACCCAAATACATACTGTGCAAAGCCCGTTGAGAAGGCTGCTGGTCTTGGGTCTCTGATCCCCTGGTTTTGACTTCAGTAATGCTAGTGACAATGCTGTGCTTTCCTCGTCCCCAGAAGCGGAACGATTTTGTCTATAACAGTTCCCCAGTTGCCAGTCAGCTGAACAATGATCTTCATTCTATTTTGAACTGGGGCCCTGCTAATTTGGTACCTTCAACCAATCTAAAACTCAGAACTGCTGATTTCTGGTCGGCGTGTTTCTGATGCACCAGCTATTTTCATGGATGACCAGATCATCCCTCAGTCTACTTCTCTTAATATCCTTGGTATGGAATCAACAACAACCTGTCATGGAACTCTCATATCAAGTCTAACGCTACTAATGCTTCTAAAAAGTTGGGCTTCTTATTTCGCGCAAGGAAATACTTCACCTCACAACAGCTAATTATGCTTTACAAAGCCCAAATTCACTCCCTAAAGGAATATGGTTGCCATATTTGGGGTGGGGCTTCGCCATCCTCTCTCAGTGTCCTTGATCATATCCAGAGGAAGGCCATTCTTCTCATCAACGATGATCATCTTACCTCCTCACTTCAGTCTCTATCCCATCGCAGATCTGTATCATCTCTCTGCCTCCTTTACTGTTACTTCTATGGTCAATGTTCTTCTGAGCTTGGGGATGCTGTTCCTCCTTTTACTCGGGTTACTCACCATACTCGCTCTTCTTCTTCCAGCCACCCGTTTTGGTTGCATCTTCCACGTCATCGCACCGAAACCTATGCTCGCTCCTTTTTTCCTCACACTTCGCGTGCCTGGAATAGGCTTCCTCGGAATGTATTTCCTCCTGATTTTGACCTCCAGCGGTTCAAGAGTAGAATCAACAAGCTGGATCTCTCCTCTTTCTTTTAGTCTCTTGTGCTTGCGGGTTGCCTCTTTTTGTTTAGGCATTATGGGTTGCCTCTTCCCCATGTCACTTTGTTGAAAAAAAAAAAAAATGTGTGCAGTGAGGGGGGGGGGTAAAATAGGATAATGCCACTCCCCCTATCCCCAATTAAAAAATTAAGCCAGGAGTGGAGAGTTTTGCCACAGTGGTACCAATTATCTCGACCTATTTCTGTTATATAGTCCCCTATCCATCAGTGCGACCTCTGGTCGGTCGGCCTGCAGTCGGATGTCTCCAGTTACTGAACCTCTGAGTGGCTTGTGCTCCATAAAAATGTCTCCATATTTGACATACCTGCTACAGCACCAATTGGGTATCAAGCTCTCCAGTATGAAAATAACACCCTTCAAGAAAGAGGTAGAGGTGTTCAGCAACAAAAACATAGGTTGTTCAAACTCTCCACCCCTCTAATGGACTAGGATGAATGGGTGCTATTGTTGTGGCTCATGTTATAATACCTCCCTGGAGCTGTTTGGAGAACTATGCCATTACATCATGAACTGAGCCTGCTCGCCTGCTTTTTGGTATCTGACTGTTTATGTAGACTTGTCTCTGGGTATAAAATGCTTTTTTATAGCCACTTGATGGCTTCCTGGGGCCCCCAATGTGCTGTGGTTTCTCTGTTAAAGTTGCATCCCTCACCCTATATGAGTCAACTTTCGATTGCTCCAAACTTGCACCATAAGCATTAGCTACAATATACTCTTAACAATCGTGTACTACATTACAGTTACATTCCGGCCTTTTTTCCTGTCCTTTCTTCCACCAACAAAAGGCCACCCATTCTTTAGTGATCTATTGTAGTGACTAATACAAAACAAGCATACAACTATTTTTGATTGTGTGTAATTTTCGTGAATAGGTCCCTGTGGCCAACATTATACCTTTGTTGGACGGCCTGGCTGTTTAAAGTTAAAAAAAATTGCCAGACTGATCAACATTTTCCTCCAAGACATAAATGATTTGTGTTGTAATTTTGAACAAAGTTCTTCTTGTAATGAGGTATCGAACGAATGCATTCATTTTCAATATCAATGGTGCTTTTTGCCTCAAATATTCAAAGGCTGAATGTAACTTCAAGATTACACAACTGGCGAAAATCCAGGAAATTCATCCTGTTTGAATCGTCATGTTGGTTCTATGTTGCCAAATCTTGCTAAATCTTTCCGTACATTTTATTGAAAATCCACCTTATACCTAACCCCCCACAACATACCGCCCCTCTTGTGCCATGTACAAGGGATTTCCCCTTTGAGAGCCATGAGAGTAATTGTTTTCAGTACAAGGGAAGACTATAAACTTTTCTATGGCATGTGTTTGTTGATGTGTAATTATTTCCTGGTTGTAATTTATGAGGTTGCTTGATACTAATTCATCCTTTTGTTTATGTCATTCAGAACAAGACGCCCCAAGTTCAGGATTGGCCCGACCCTACCGGAAGAACTGAAGGCAATGACCTGTAATGTTACCACATGCTCCATAATGCAACATCAGAAGGGGATGTTTTTATTTGCACCCAGAAAATATGTAGTTCAATTTGTCAAAACAGATCCAAAAGAGTGAATAACTTGTACCTCTATGATGGGTAACCCTTTGTGTATAATTTGCGTGAATGCAGCAGGACCAGTCATTACTACTTTTATCATCAACAACCGTGTGGTAGGACATTCTCAGCCCTTAATATTTTTAGGTATTTCTACGAATCTTTTTCCTCATGTTGGTACAGTTAGGTATATTAAAGTTAACAGCCCATTTGTAGTGACCAAACTCTTGAAATGGTCCCATGGATTCAAATTTGTGTGCCTGGTGACATAGCTTGGGAAATACCCAGGCTACACCCTTGCCAGTCTGTTTAGGTCCCCCCTCTCTTGTCTTGCAAGCTATTTTGCCCTTTGCAAGACATGTTTTCCATAAATCCAGTTCCCTTCTTTACAGTCAATCTACTACGTGTATGGATTACACCAGGGACTTCATAGGAACGGAATGGTTTAATGCATCAACCCACGCCTGCTGCATTAAAAGCCTTCACCTTTGTCCTTATACCTGGTGATCTAATCTTACCCACATGGCTGCTCATGAACCTCCTTCCCCCGCTATCTCCTGGTCAAAACACCCTGTAATAACCATTCTACGTGCCGGTCTCCATAACAGCACCTGTGTGGGTGGGATGAAACGTGAACTGAGATGTGTCGTCGATTACCTCTGGTCCAATAAAATCAATTTGAAATAGAGCGGGTGCTTTTGGTAGAGACTTTTCCTGGCATATGTGCATCCTGCAATCATTCAAGCTCTATAGATAGGAATGACTTGTTTGTGAACCCAATGTTTGCTACTTTATCACCCCTAACTGGCTCCGGAAATTATTATGAATTAGAGATCGGTGGATTGGATTAAAAATAACTATATAGTATATCACTGGTTGTTTTGATTTGGCTAGAATCATGAACAGAGAGTGGGCTACCCTGGAAGTTATGCAAGGACAACTCTGGTTCCAGAATATTGAATTTCAAAATTCAAGCTGAGAATGTGTCATATTATTATAAACATAATTTGTTAAGCATGATGTGATCGTATTTTGGCGAAATTCTCAAAAATAAAAAATGTAGAAAACCTGGCTCTTATTCCAAGATTAGAGTGTTAGATGGGTAGGAATTACATGTACACCAGTGCGTCCGTAATCACAAGATTAATAACTATCAAAGTCCAATTGTCAGGTCACTCTAATGGTCTCTCTCTAATTCAATCCCAATCAAGTCTAACCTATACATGTCAATTAAAGTGGAATACTTGACCCTCGAACTCGGGCCAGGAGCTACTTTTCATCTAGTAAATAAATCAAATGTTTTCCACTGAGCCGTTACCCCTTGATATCCTCGTGGCGGAATGCATAGACAAAGCCAATTTACTACTGCTTGTATTAAGCTTCCTCGGTAAAAGTGGCCAAAATACAATTAACTTCAATATTCACACTATTAGGTTAGAATTGACCCAGTTATGTAGCCTAACGGCACTGTCCAGATTGAATAAGTACCTGATCCTTTCTGCATACAGCTAATCAAGTGTCACATCCAATTAAACTATCCAACTGAATGTGAGGGGGAAAAAAAAAAAGGAGGGTACAGCTTTTACTCACCTACTGAAGGATAGGAGGTCCCTGGTATAATTAACGTTTTCATTCAGCCTTTGAAATATTCGAGATAATGTCATCAATGATATTAATGGAAGCCATTGTTCAATACCGCATCTTACTTGAAGAACATCATCAAAATTACAGTATTCAAATCATTTCATCTTGGAGAAAATTGTTATTCTCATAATGCTGGCCAGCCTCCCAAATGTATATCTTCCCACACAGGACCTATCCACAAAATCACAATTTTTAATTGTGGTTTTCAATATCAGTTCATACAAAAGATTAACTACATATGGGTAGCTTTGTGGCTGGAAATGAGGACATGAAATGAAGGCTGAATGGACTGTAATAGAAGTTTAATGAATTATTCAATAGCATTTGATTGTTGGGCTGTGATTTGCTAGTATTCAGTGTCCTGACTGCCTGCCCTATAATTACTTCTCACTGGAAGGTAGGGAATATTACAGTGCTATTTTACCCCTGCACCAATTAGTGACAGCATCTACGCAGTGACCAAAAACAGTAGTGGAACTGCCCATTCTGACAAGAGAGTATAGCAAAGTGTCACACTATTTAGTAACTTTACTGACAACTCAACCACTTACTCCCTCCACACAGCGCTTTACAAGAACGACAACCTTGTAATTATATAATGTGTACGTTACATTGATATTGTTCGAACGATCTGGTTTTGGTTGTTATCATTAAGTTAGGTGCTGTAATCTTACATAGGAGAAAGCCCTGATTGGCACTCAGAATCCAAATATGTTGGGTAAACTTGTCCAATTTTAATTGACCACCCGAGGCATGTTTTAGATAAACTCGCAAAAAGGAAGGTCTGGTCTATCACGAAGTCCCCTTGTAGGTATTAATCCTGCATGTCATATTCAAGCACAATTGTTATCGTGGTGCCAGACAAGAAACCTGTGGGCTGACATTTTTTGTGGCTACAGATTCTGTTGTTCATGCAATGTAATTGCAATTTCGTATCTAATTCCTGACCTTGACAAAATCTCTTGTCATTCTATCCCTCAATGTGTTCCGTAAAATGTTTTTCGCAGCTGTAATCATCACAGACGATGATGAAGGCTTCGAACAAGACGAAGATGGTGGATAGTTTTAAGACTGCCCCTCGAACTCAGCCAATGAGGTGAGTTTCACTGATAAGGAAATCTGCCCATTTCTTCCTTGGGCATTCAGTTCGGGCATGTTGATTCTGATCAATGTGAAATTTTCTTAAAATGTCATCATTTGCTAAAGTGACCAACATTATTTACAGCAAATTTTCAATAAAATCCCCTAGTTATTAAATGAAATTCACATGGACAGTTTGAACATTTGATAGCATCTCCCATGCTTGCATTGTAAACTTGAACGAACCAATGCGGTTGAGGGAGTGGAATGTGGCCAAGGTATTCCCTGCTTTAAAGCCCTACTGTTATAGCAACAGCCTCATAATTTCAACTGTTTTAACAAATACTGTGACATCGGCAGGACGGGACCCTGCCATTTTTGTAATGCATACTTTACAGCTGTCTGCACACATGCAATGGCTCACAAATGGAATCGGTATATATTTGGGTATATTTCAGGTTACCTCAACTTCACTACTGTGGTTATACATGAGGCAATCATATGACTGATATCAAATAGCTAAAACTGTTCTGCCTTTTTTGGCAAAAATAGTGATTGGTACATTTTACACAACTCGGTGGGTGTGGACGAAGAGTTGGTACTGGTGATTTTAAGGTCCTGGACGTCAGTTTTTTTTTACGATCTTCTAACTTGTTTGTATTCAAACGAACAGGAGGATGTTGACTACAGTTGGTCCAGAGCACCAGTTTTGTACATTTTGAAGTCACTGGGGGTCAACCTGGACATTATTAATTTGTGCTTTCCTCCTCTGAATGAGGTCCACAAAGGTCCCTTCTTCAGATAACACTCTGTGTTTACCCGTCGGCACATGTCTAGTGGATACTTTCCTTCATCAGACAGCTCCTGCAGTCGCTCCATGAATCATTCTACCTCTGGAGATCAACGTCCAGACAAGTCCTACTGGTGAATGTTATTTCCCTGTCATAATGTTGTTTCTCTCACCTCCTCTCTCTGTTATTTAACTTGCTGCTCGTTCTCCAGCCATGGATGTCCCATTCAGCATGGTCACGTTGCTGATACTTGTTATGCATTATTTCATTAGATATGAACACGTCATAAATGTTTCTAAGATGTCTTTGCCGAGAGGCTCCTGAGGTTTCTTGCCTGAAGCTTAGAACAACAGGGAAAATGGGCAATCTCTTTCCTGTAAGCGGAGAAACTTGCATGGACAATTTCTATCTAAGCAGAGATAAACATAGTTCCTGCAATTCACAAGTTGATGTAGCCAACAGTCATCAGCTTCTAAGCCTATTTTGGAAAATTAATTGAAAATTAATGGCACAAGGTTCAGAACAATCAATTGAAAATGGTTCCTAGCAAATCATGACCTAGGTTTCGTGTGATCTAATTTATCAGGTATACCCTGCGATGTTTGGTATTCCTCCAGCTTTTGATCCTTTTCCTGGAGCTTGATGGGTTGGCCGGTTTCTTCTGGAATTTTGCACCCGATGGACATCAGACAATGGAGATGGTTCCACACTCCTGCATAGGCCTGTATCAAGGCCCTCATGAATAATTCAGTAAGTGAAATGACATTGCAATTTCAAGAACTAATCTAGCTCTGCACTTCATCATGGAGGATGGACGGAGTTCCATTATGATTAACTTTGTGATATATATTGGCAATCTAAGCTCATTGCAAATATGTTCTGTTTTAACGACAGTGAACCTCTCATATTTGGGTATTTGTCCCCACAATCAATGTCCCAGAAGTCATTGGTTTGGACATTGTTCAATCCCCCAAATATTCAGACGATAATCTCACCATCAACCATGAAATGACTCTTGTTGCGAATCGCTCCACAGAGTAAAATGTTGTGGACTATCCACTCACCTTTAATTTTTCTCGTACCTGAGCTATGAAGCGAATCGACCGAATAATTTGATACTTCGAGCTCTATCTCATCTTGCTCCCAAAGATTTCAAAACCAATTTCATTGACTCACTCCGCCTTAGCTTATCCAACTTGTACTCGTTATCATGACATGAGCTTAGCTGCAAAATAATGCCTAATCTAGAGACTGTTTAGCCCTCGAGGTATTCAGATACCTGTTTCTCTGACCTATTCACACTTCTCTTTTCCGCTGGGTAGCCAATGTTCTTGCCCATCCACAGCGATCAACATCATCTCACAGAGCTTAGCAACAGAGAACATCACTACTAAGATTCAAGTCCTTTAGATTCTTGGTGGGGTCTGTCTTGTTCCAGGGGGTCACAAGAAGGTCCTGGATGCCATGTTCCACTATCAGAAAAATGCCCAGAAAGAAAGAGATTCAGGTAATCAGAATATGACGCTGTTGTTGGATTCCCATTAATAATTTAAATTATCTCAGATCCGAGATACGCGCAAAATGCCTACATCACAATAGCGAAATATCCCCTACTGATGTCACTAGGTGTAAACAACAGCACACTCTGAACAAAGTCAATGGGACAGTTTTTCTTGACATAGCATATCAAACTAGTTTCAGATAGGTTCATGTACCATCTCTTCAAGTTGGCACAAGAGGTGAAATAAGTCCAACAATATTTTGCACCTGTGTAGCTCTCAGCGGTAATGAATAACATTAGGCCACTGTGCGTATTTGCACTGACAGTAACGGCAAATCAGAATAACTCTTTAAAAAAAAAAAATTTAGTATATAAGAACTTATGGTTAATGGATAGAGGCCAGGATAAGATCTAGCTTGGTTATTAAATTTTCCTCGCCTCATGTTGTGTGGTAGGTCTGCTGTAAGTAGGGACTAATACTGCTGCATCCAGCGTTCAAATAGCTGGTGTAGCATACAAAATGCTCTCAAATGGGCAGGACTGCGCAACCACTTTAAGAAGTGCATAGCAGTCATTCTGTACACATAACTACAGACAGCAAACTAGTCTTTTACAATTTCTCCCCAAAGTGCGACCAACAGTGTCTGCAATATTTCAAACGATGGATGCATCTGTAGCCAGTCTGATTTGTTGGTACGTATACGGGTAATTCTGTATACTAAACTGTGGAATTCTTTGTCAGATTCTTTGAAGGACTCTCAATCGTTTAATGTACTTAAAAGGAGTATGATTAGAGAATTTATTGCCCACTACTAAATGCATACTTGAATCACTATTACTATGTATACCTTAGTATGAGTATTCAATCAGCTACCCCTAATTAAGAATACCTAAGTCTGTCGTCAGTTCGTAATTTAACAGTGGTAATATATCAACAATGGTTCAAAGTGCTTATGTTATTACCAGGAGTATCTGTATTGCTGCAAGGTCTTTGAATTGTTCCACATTGTTTTTCACTATATGGCAACTCATCCATTTTTTTCTTTTCCCATGTATATACGCTATTTTTATGTTTTGTTACTACCTTGTCGGTCTTAGGGAGAGGACAATACTCCGTTAAGCCTCCCTGGCTTTTTAGTGTACTTCCTTCCGCATGCGTTTTCTTTTTACATACATCGATTGAATTCCTAATGATACTGAAATTAATTATGCAGTTAATTATTTAAATATGTTTGTCTTGTGGTAAAATAAATAAATAAATAAATAAATAATAAATAAATAAATAAATAAATAAATAAATAAATAAATAAATAATAGTATACTTGTATACTTTCTAATAGGAGTGCAATTGCCCGAAGGCAAAAACCGCATGCATGTTTAATTGAAGCAGGTGATTTGCAGAAACTAGTCCAGCTAGGAAAAGAGAACACAAATTTTGAGCGCGAAAAAATATTACACAAACACATAAAAAAAGACCCATCTATAGAACAAGGTTAATGTACAAAACTTCCATTTATCACATAATAGAAACTAAACCCCCAGACGGAATTTTGGCTGATCTGAAATGCGCCATGATGGGGGATTCCCTTTGTGATGTCATGCGAGGTTAACATGATGAGGATGGTAAAAAAAATGATTTTACCTGTTTAAGACATCTCAGGGTTCAAGTATTTTTTCTTTTATATGTCCTACACCCGGTTTGAAAAATTCATTGTTTGCTTACTGATGGCTCAAATTATTAGACTTGAGTTATGTTACGTTCTATGATGAACTTGATGATTACCAAAACAATTGGCGACGTGACAGAACTCCATACTCTCAGATACAAGTAGTTCAGACTGCTGAAGGTACAAACTGGGAGGTATTTATATTTAGGATAAGTGGAGTGCTGTAGACAAGATTGTTTGCTGGTTGGTGTGAGTTATCTATCTACAAAATAAGGCATGAAAATTGTTTCAAGTGAATGTACAGCATAGAGCGTTTACCTGGAAGGATGAGGAAAAAAAAAAACTATTCCTGCAGTTCCAGTGCTTGTTGGATGAGCCAAAGAAGTAACATTGGGTTCATTTTCACGTTTTCAGAGGTTGATCAGCGATCTCGATCGTAGTACTGGGAAGTACAGGGAAGAAGTCCACTTGAAGACTGCCATTATGTCTTTCATCAATGCCGTCATCAAGTATGGGGCTGGAGAGGTGAGTCTGTTGGTAACAACACTAGCCAGCTCTAGGCAGTTATTGTAGCAAAAAAACACATCAAGACACAAAACACAAGAAGCTGATAGTGATAAAAAATACAACATAATTCGGGGGGGTCTCTACATATGGGACGGGGTGATCATGTTGGTAACACACTAGCCAGCTCTAGGCAGTAATGGTAGCACTGGGGGCTGATATGTAGCGCAACATATTAGGGCTGCTGTCTACAATTATGGGGCTGAAGACGCAAGTCTGTTGGTAACAATACTAGCCAGCTCTAGGCAGTAATGGTAGCACTGAGGGCTGATATGTAGTGCAACATATTATATTAGGGCTGTTGTCTACAGTGATGGGGTTGGAGAGGTGAGTCTATTGGTAACAATGCTAGCCAGCTCTAGGCAGTAATGGTAGCACTGAGGGCTGATTTGTGGTGCAACATAATTGGGTGCTGTCTACAATGATGGGGTTGGAGAGGTGAGTCTATTGGTAACAATGCTAGCCAGCTCTAGGCAGTAATGGTAGCACTGGGGGCTGATATGTAGCGCAACATATTAGGGCTGCTGTCTACAATTATGGGGCTGAAGACGCAAGTCTGTTGGTAACAATACTAGCCAGCTCTAGGCAGTAATGGTAGCACTGAGGGCTGATATGTAGTGCAACATTATAGGGCTGTTGTCTACAGTGAAGGGGTTGGAGAGGTGAGTCAATTGGTAACAATGCTAGCCAGCTCTAGGGAAATAATGGTAGCACTGAGGGCTGATATGTAGTGCAACATATTATATTAGGGCTGTTGTCTACAGTGATGGGGTTGGAGAGGTGAGTCTATTGGTAACAATGCTAGCCAGCTCTAGCAGTAATGGTAGCACTGAGGGCTGATTGTGGTGCAACATAATAGGGTTGTTGTCTACAATTATGGGGTTGGAGAGGTGAGTCTATTGGTAACAATGCTAGCCAGCTCTAGGCAGTAATGGTAGCACTGAGGGCTGATTTGTGGTGCAACATAATAGGGTTGTTGTCTACAATGATGGGGTTGGAGAGGTGAGTCTATTGGTAACAATGCTAGCCAGCTCTAGGCAGTAATGGTAGCACTGGGGGCTGATATGTAGCGCAACATATTAGGGCTGCTGTCTACAATTATGGGGCTGAAGACGCAAGTCTGTTGGTAACAATACTAGCCAGCTCTAGGCAGTAATGGTAGCACTGAGGGCTGATATGTAGTGCAACATTATAGGGCGGTGGTCTACAGTGAAGGGGTTGGAGAGGTGAGTCAATTGGTAACAATGCTAGCCAGCTCTAGGGAAATAATGGTAGCACTGAGGGCTGATATGTGGTGCAACATATTAGAGCTGCTGTCTACAATAATGGGGTTGGAGAAGTTAGTCTATTGGAAACAATGCTAGCCAGCTCTAGCAGTAATGGTAGCACTGAGGGCTGATATGTGGTGCAACATAATAGGGTTGTTGTCTACAATGATGGGGTTGGAGAGGTGAGTCTATTGGTAACAATGCTAGCCAGCTCTAGGCAGTAATGGTAGCACTTAGGGTTGATATGTGGTGCAACATAATAGGGTTGTTGTCTACAATTATGGGGTTGGAGAGGTAAATCTATTGCAAATGAAACTAGCCAGCTCTAGGCAGTATTGGTAGCACCGAGGGCTGATATGTAGTGCAACATATTATATTAGGGCTGTTGTCTACAATTATGGGGCTGAAGACGCAAGTCTGTTGGTAACAATACCAGCCAGCTCTAGGCAGTATTGGTAGCACCGAGGGCTGATATGTAGTGCAACATTATAGGGCTGTTGTCTACCATTATGGGGCTGAAGATGTGAGTCTGTTGGCAGTAATGGTAGCACTGAGGGCTGATATGTAGTGCAGCCCTCATGACTTAAGTACCTCCAAGGGCTGGTAGGTAGTGAGAGGAGTATCATGAATGTGTCATCAAGTATGGGATTCCATGCATGAGTCCATTGGCTGTGAAACAAATACACCAAAGATAATACTGGGGGCTGGCAGGTAGAGGTACTCTTCCTGGCATTCAATGTCCTGGTCGGTATCAGGCAAAGCTAGGAAATTTGTTCCTGCAGGAGCTGGAAGCATAGCTGACTTCTAGTAAATGGATCTTATTCTATCATTTTCAGAGTTCTATTTGACCATTGTATAGTGAGGTGGTAATTTAAGGTCAGAAAACTGTGTTGTTATGTACATACATTCCCGTTGGTATTGTTGGTGTCTATTCACTGTGAATCCCTTGTTAGAAATTGCAGTGGATGAATAGAGGACATATTTCAGCTGTTTCTCGACATTCTTGACTGGGTTTTCCAATTATTGCAAGAACAAGTTTGTACAAAGGTAATTTTCACGGGCTGGCGATGATTGACAGTGGTTTTGTTGAACCCGTTTCAGCGAGATGGTTATATTTACAAAATATCACGGGTGCTGGAACACCTACACCTGTAGAGTGAGTTCCTGCCAAAGCTGCCTGTCATGTGATACTGACAGGGGAAGGGCAGCCCGAGCGAGGCCTGTTCCCAGTACTGCAAAAAATGGATTCATTCCTATTATCAGTGGAGGTTGTCATGTCTTATGCTATGTGGTTTTGGCGATGAAAAACAAACAAAAGATTGGAACATTTATCCGCCTAGTAGGGGAACTATCATCAACTCATTCTCTATCTGCATTGGTGATGGAGAGATCCGAATAACAAATTTATACATCACAGCCCTTATAAGAAGATGGTTACGATTTTGGTACCTAGACTCAATATGTGTAAATAATATGTGTTGATGATGAGCAGTGTGCAGACCTGACCTAACTGCATGATGATATATTATCATTCACAACTGAACCCTAAAAACTGCTGAAACTGGATGAATAAAAAAATTATGTCATATGAGTCTTGAGACTTCGATTGGTGCATCAATTTTTCTTGAAAAACAAATACAACATTGAACTTTCATGTAGCACATTATCCCCTATTCAATAATGTGTTTCATGAATATGACCCTTTGTCACTGATGACATATCTAGCTAATCACTCCTAATCACTCACTTTTGTTGCAACATTTTGTTGTAGATAGTCCATTCTTCATTTGTTATTTTTCCTCACAGGAGAATTTAGAGTTCAGGATGCATCTCAGATATGAGTTCCTGATGCTCGGTCTTCAGCCCGTGATAGACAAATGAGAGAGCTAGAGAACGCTACACTAGACAGGTAAAGAAAAAAAAAAACCAGCCTGTCGTAAATGAATGGCTGGCACAGCTGGTAGTGTCCACTCAACCATATGGGAGACCAGCATTCAGATCACAGTTGGTTCTTACCAGATAATAATAATAATAAGTATAATAATAAAGTAAGCACTTCCAAAGCGCTGTTACTTTGAGAAAGTGGTGCTGTACTCCAAACACAAAATGAGCGCTAACACCCGAAGACATGTAGGTTTTAAGATTATACTTAAATGTAGCCAAGGAACAGATTCCCTCAGCTCACGGAGCAACCTATTCCACATGCGGGGAGCCATACTGGAGAATACCCTTGCATCAGCAGATTTAAGGGTTCCACGTATGCTTTGCTCTGTGAGCCGGGTGGTGTCGGGAGCTGAGTGTAAGCTAGTCTGCCTGGGCAGTATAGTGTCATTAGGTCCGTTAAGTAGAATTGATACACTTCATTATTATTACCAACACCCATCTTTGCATTGAGGTACGGCCAGAGAGACATATTCCATGTACCTGGAGAAGGAATCCCAGCTGAAATTCAGTGCAGTATTCATATCTACACCCAGGGCTGGCGGCAGATTTTCCTGGTTTGGGGGTGGGGAGAAACTAGAGGTGGTGACCCCGACTTGGTGATGAGTCGTCCAAGTAGATTGGGTGCCCTGTTCCTTTCCGGATAATTTTTGATGTTGAAATTTCTTTAGAAGCAATCTGGGGCTCCTTGTAAAGTTCACATTATTGATATTCATACCTCATCCTGTCCCCCTACAAATAAAGATTGCTCAAGTGCATCTCTAAGCAGAAATATTCTTTGGGTCAACATATGATCAGGGGGCACATGCCCCCCTATGTCCCTCTGCCCGTGGCGGTGCCACTGACCGCAATAGATATAATTTCTCGCTGGAAGTATTTACCATAACTGAATGATCAGCACATACCCTTCCTGTCGTATTGGAAATATAGTTATTATAGGGACATCATAGGAAGTAATATTCCATCGATTGGCCTTGCCTGGGGGAGACTTCATCATAAAGTGCCTGACCCCTGGATGTTGTATCCTGTCGAGGGACTATGCACGTCGAGTAACAAGTAGTTACAGTTTACCCAGGGTTCTTTTTAGGTTCTTTTCCTATTGAAGTATGTTTTTTTCTGCAGAGCAAGGGGTGACTTAAGGGGAAGATAAAAAGAGACCATTCCTCGAACACTGCATAACACGTCATGTAAAACTTTCGTTGGCTAACGCAATGCTCATAGCCAGACAGGGAGAGAGTCTCTACCAACTTCTAGTTTCGCTCACCAGACATCCCATGCACTTGTCAATTGCATCACGCACACCCTAAATCCAGGACAGGGTGACTCATTGACAAAAGGGGGTTTTCCAGATCTTGTACATTGATGCACCCCTCATTCATTAGATGACCTCCAATTGCTGATCCATTAGAACAACCTTTCCTACTATTTTCTACATAATCTAAGAAAAATGACATGCTCCTACCTTTTCTACTATTTTCTACATATTCAAGTAAATTCACATACACCTGCCTTTTCTACTATTTTCTACATATTCCAAGTAAAATGATGTGCCCCTGCCTTTTTCTATACCAATACCATTTCTACATAATCCAAGGATAATGACATGCCCCTGCCTTTCCACTATTTTCTACATATTCCAAGTGAAATGACGTGCCCCTGCCTCTTCTACTGTTTCCTACATAATCCAAGAAAATGTCATGCCCCTGCCTTTCCACTATTTTCTACATATTCCAAGTGAAATGACGTGCCCCTGCCTCTTCTACTGTTTCCTACATAATCCAAGAAAATGTCATGCCCCTGCCTTTTCTACTATTTTCTACATATTCCAAGTAAAATTACATGCCCTCGGAATCATCTTTGTAATAGGCGAATTGAGTCACTTCGGAGTGATAGTGACCACATTTGACTGACCATACCAGGGTATTGGGAATGCATCATTCAATCAACGAGTGCATTATTTTTCGTGGTTCCTGACAATTTGTCCACTGGGGTAGTGTTTGCTGTTGCTAAGTGCAAAAGTTAAATTTCAAGCATCCTTGTTGCAATCCCATTGTTCTGGTGGTATGGGGTGTTACATAGGCAATAGGGCATTCACAAAGAACAAGGTTGAGGTTAGTCACAAGAATAAGGAAGTATCATAGACCTCGACTGGAGGAGTACAGATGCTCAATATAATTTGAATTTGCAAGAATTCTCATTGTAACATTATTGTTTCCCTCACATTCCATAAAAATTTCCACTCCCCAGACATTTAAATTTTTTTTTCTTCGAATGGTGGCGAAATGAAGACGAGAGGACACTTGGCAAGAGATATGAAATGGTTTGTAGCTTTTGTCGTTATATTTCAGTTCATTTCCTAAATTGATGTTGTCGCATGTGTTATTCTTAGAGACTATTCTTACAATACCTGAAATTTGTGAAGGTTGGTTCTCATTGGTAAATGATCAATTAAATTTAATCTTTATCAGATATACATACTTGTTTAACACTAATAGCAAGTTTTGATAAAAATGACTATAATTCTTTCATGAGGAGCTGTCAAAACGTCACGTCTATAAATTGCAAAGGTGACAGGATTATTTGTTCACTCAATGGATATTCTACTCAACCAGCACTCAAACAAGCTGTACTGTGCTGTGGGTGTCGATTCACAGTCCAGCACTTCATCACCGAGGCTAGCAGGTGTGCGGTTTTAAGCAATGCTATTTTCTTCGTAACAAGAATACACAATCATTATCTAACTCAGTTCCCCAGCAAATAATAATTTTGCGTAAACATTCTCAGCTGGCGAAATATGAACAGTGGGCTGTTTAGGCATGATTGTTCATGGCGCATAGGTGCAACATGAAAATGTCTAATGGTTTCCGGATCATTTCAGCTGGCTAACATGGTGGAATAGATTTGTAGTACTCCTGAGTGTTAATAATGGTTTGTTTCTTATTGTGCCTACATCCCGAAGCGCTGCATAATCATCATTTCTATTCATTGGTAACTTGTTGGACCCGCTATATAGTATATTGTACATCCTTGCTCTTCACACATTCGCAGACAATACTTACAAGGCCCCTAGTAACACCTGGGTGACATGTGACACTCAAGATAAAGTACCTTACAGCTATTGGTTTACAATCATGGAAGGCCAACACATAAGAAAAAATATTTTCCGGAGCATATGCTTTTTTGGTTCACTAATTATTCCTAATTATTTGGTCAGTAATTTTTCTGGTGGCTAATTTGCAGCTATTTTGCAATGAGACCATGATCTAATTCTACCCTGGCTTTGTTGATAGTGCTGTATTCATTAAATGACAGCATTCTTGCTAGCATAATATTAATGTCCACCTGCCTTCAAAATATCTGAACACATAAGAAGTCAAAGCACTGATTGCTGTAGATCTGATGTATAGTGAACTCTACTAAGATTATTATATAATCTCATCTTATGACATCTGTCAGATGATCTGCAATTTTACGACATCAGTTAAATGATCTGCAATTGCATGACCTCGGTCAAATGATCTGCAATTGCATGACCTCGGTCAAATGATCTGCAATTACATGACCTCAGTCAATGATCTGCAATTGCATGACATCAGTCAAGTGATCTGCAATTGCATGACCTCAGTCAAATGATCTGCAATTGCATGACATTAGTAAAATGATCTGCAATCGCATGACATCAGTCAAGTGATCTGCAATTGCATGACATCAGTCAAATGATCCAATTGCCATGCTCTGTTTTCCAGATACACATTGATGCTAAGAGTGCCAACAGCATGTTTGACATCTTAAAGAAGAAGATAGCGCACTCATCGGCCTATCCTAGTTTCCTCTCTGTCCTGCAGCATCTACTGCTACTGAGAAAGTAAGTACCACATTGACGTCCACCGACATTGCCCAAATGAGTGTCTTTGTCTTTCCCTAGTCTAAAATGCGGTTGTTTGTGACGTCAGAAGAACTATGACAGTGAAATATGACATACATTGAACGGTTTCAGTTGATTGGCTGGATGGGAGAGGGCTTTATAGCAAACTTGAACAATGTCCCCATTTTGTTGTTATGCCCATGTGTTAAATTGCAAAGGCCACATATTCAACTTCATAGATGTAGACAGTTGCCTTGGTCTGACAGTAGAACCATTATCGTGACACTGAGCCCTGATCGATGTCAGAACTTGGTTTATGATAAAGACTGGTTAAATATACTTTGCTGGTGGGGTAAACCAATTGCCACTGGCAGCTGGGAGACTAGTGGATGTATCAGAATGGATTTCCAGGAACTGTAATATATAGTCTACTGTATATAGTCTTCTCCCATATTTACAGCTTGATTACATACAGTGTGGGGAGCACTCCACTGGTTAATATAGACTACTGAGGATACCTGGCATATTCCAGGGCATGATCATGTTATATAGGTACAGCCTTGGTCTGTTCACACTCCACTGGATAATATAGACTACTGAGGATACCTGGCATATTCCAGGGCATGATCATGTTATATAGGTACAGCCTTGGTCTGATCACACTCCACTGGATAATATAGACTACTGAGGATACCTGGCATATTCCAGGGCATGATCATGTTATATAGGTACAGCCTTGGTCTGTTCACACTCCACTGGATAATATAGACTACTGAGGATACCTGGCATATTCCAGGGCATGATCATGTTATATAGGTACAGCCTTGGTCTGATCACACTCCACTGGATAATATAGACTACTGAGGATACCTGGCATATTTCAGGGCATGATCATGTTATATAGGTACAGCCTTGGTCTGATCACAAGTCCTTTGATTTGAATCTAATAGCTATCTATCATGAACATAGGACGAATGATTCTAATAGTTTCATCCTCTACATGTCTGGGTTGGTCACATACATATTGGGACAGGTTGTGATTTAAACAAATATTGAGTCGTACGAAAACAGTACGAAAAAAAAATTGACAGTGAATTTGACATCACAGCTGAAAGCCGGGAATGTTGCAACTGATTTCTTGACGTCAATGTTGAAGGGGTAAATAACCAACAACAGCATGTCACCAGATCAGGGGCAGTAAATACTGTCCTTGACATTGCACAGCCCAATTACTCCACCTGGTAGCCCCAAGAATGGAATGTACAGTTGTGAGCAGAATGTAGGTCACACTCTGTAAACTGTTCCTACAGTGACCTGACAGCTAGCTGTCAGGACAATTATATGTAGGCGACCTACATGACAATACGAAACAAGCTCATGACAGGTAGGTTTTATATTGGTAGTTTGCTGACCTAGTGGTGCTTGTTTGCCTTTAGCTATCATACACTGATGTGTGGTACCATGTACTGCAAGGCTGTAAATGCTGTTCTTCTGTGCATAGTGTATAAGGTCTGATTCACCTAAAGGTTAAATTTGATACCGAAGAAATTCCCATCCTACATGATATGTGGAGCTGCTGCATTCATGCGTTGCTAGACTGTCCACGGTGTAATATAAGAGACACTAAGCCCCATGGGGTATGATGTCATATTTAATTATAGCCTGTACCAGTCAAACCCCTAAGTGACAGCCACTGTGATTTAACTGATAGCTGGTAGGCAGGAATCTGACAGTTGAGGGAGGTAGTCATACAGTCCTGGGTTACTGTGTTGGGTGCTATGAACACCACCAATGTCACATACTATCATGGGCTTTCAAGGTGTCCCTGCAGAGCTCTGTATGATTGGAATCCCATTCAGTAACTTCTCCTCCCAAGTCCCCAATCACTGAATAATAACATGACGATGATATTCAGATTTTGCAGGCAATTTCGACCGAATTGACAAAGCTCTTCACTGATGACACCCATGGTCATGGATTGATGACCTGTCGAACAAACCTACACTAATATTGTGTGCCTCCCTCACGATTTTACTCCTAATACCACTTAGCGTGTCACATTGTCATATCTCCAACAATCACATGCGATGGGACTTCTCAGGAGGTGGTATCACATACTATGCATAAGGCGGAAGTCTGTGATGTAAACAGTTGTCATAAGTTATACATGTTACTCATCGCATGTACACATAACAGGAATAGGATCTTCATGATCTTCCCAACAAAGTGTGCTAAATACCAATGATCTCAGAACTTCACCAACCATAAAAACTGTACCCATGTCTCTCGGGGAGATGTTGGTTCTGGCATGTGTCGCCGCCACCCACTCTGAAGTCCCTGTTGGATACTTGGGCCTGAGACAACTTGTCTGCCAAAGAGAAATCTCAGATGGGGATGTTAACTGGGGCCTGACAACTTTTGATTGTCCTAAGCATCACTTCACACAAGTTTGCCCAATTTCTACAAAATTTGTTGACTCGTCTACAAAGAGTCTTAATAAGATTAAAGCTAATCCTGAGGTCTTCTGATCTCAAATTTGCAAATTTTAGGCATTTTCTCAAACTTGTTGGATTTCAATGGAACTTGGTAGATGGACATGGATAACATTTGGTCCTGATGAGTTTGGAGGCAGTCACAGTCAATCATCATCAGGATTTGTCAGAATTGAAATATGGTTAACACATGTGCATGTATTCATTAGTCTATTTCTCCCTGATCACAGATGTAGTGTCAATGCAGCAAGTTCCTTTCCAGTTGATAGTTTGCTTCTGTGTTGCGATGGTATGGAGTCCCATTAATCACTAGGTCTTCTCATACCTGACCCTGTTTCCTCTGCAGAGAATGGAAGGAGCGTACACCACTGGTCGCTAATAGACCAGCTCATACAGCAGATTGTGCTGCAACACGACGACGGGGGTAACCCGGACATAGCTCCCCTCGACATCAACTTCAAAGATGTGATAGAGAAGGTCATTAACCAGGATCAAGTACAGCGGAAAATGGAAGAGGAGAAGGAACAAGGTGTGTGAAGGGAATAATTTGAATTTTCTCTTTGCTATGTCTGAGAATTTTCATGTTAGGCTCGGATCCTCTGCCCTGCGTGACAGTACTTAACCAAACAGGGTGGATTTTATGCATGCATTATCGCATAATATTTTCATGAATTCCTCTCATCCAATGGTGGATAAGAGTTTACTCTCAATTTCTTCTAACAGCCATGATCTTTAGTGAGGACTTGGCCCAATCAAATCGTCCCTCACATGGGTCTGATAGAGTGGTCAGTTCTGGGGGGAAAGAGATAGACCTTTTTCGTCTCCTATATCTCTTGACAGTTGAGCAGAACAGCTGCAGGCACTCTTTTCATCTGCTATCTTGGGAAATGTTTCCTTTGTATTGTGAGAGAGGATTAAACATACGGGATCTGTTCCATTGTATATCTTGTGGTCACTATATATGTGTTAATGCATCGGTAAAACATTCAATCAGTCAGTCAGTGGTACAGATATGTCCAGATACAGCAAAGGAATTCTGTCTTTATCAGAGGATGAGGGCATTGCTCTTCTCACAGGATATACCTCCCACCCTTCTCTCACCATTGAATCGCTTTCCTCTATGCATCGCTTTCCTCCATGCTGAGCAAACTGCTGGGCAATAACCTGACATACTGTAACAGCAGAGATATAAAATGACTGTTACAATCTTCTTCTTTTTTCTTTTCATCAGCTTGTGCTGAGCTCCGGAATGAGCTGAGCAGAAAGGACAGAGAGATGGAGAGCAAAGAACAAGCCAGGGTAAGACTTACCGGCCTCTGACCTGGGGTCATCTAATTCATCTACATGTCATTTTTTTGACCACTCCATCCTGTTATGCCTAGGGAGAGACGTCTGTCTGTGTATTTGTTCATTTTCAATAGCTTGAATGGCACAAACATCTTGAGAGGAGTCAGGGGGTGATGCAGGAGTGGATGGTGTCTGCATGATATCCAATCTTCCTCCCCCTGCATTGTGAAAAGGTTAGCCATTTTAATACATTCTGTGTTAAATGGGGAGGGGGGAGGGGGCGGCATTTTTGGACCTGAGAGATGATCACACAGTTGAGTTAGGATATTGGAAGTTGAGGAGTTGATTGTGGTGTTGATCTCTGGTAGGGAGCACTGCTTCAAACATTCAAACATAGATCCAGGCAAAAGTTAAATGAGCATAATACAGGTGTCAGGTATAACCCTATCTCTGAACCAAATCAGTGCAATACAAGTTTTACTACTTTGAATTAGTGGGCTCCATAGTACTAGGATGAGGGTTGCTGGTGATGCCCAAAACACTTAATAAATGAAAGTGATGTTTGTGCATTGATGTAAATGTATATGCATGCATTTCTGCATATTAATATTATATGTTTTGATTGTCTATGTTTCCACTGTTCTCCAAGCATCTTGGAACACCTCCCTCTGGTGTCATTGATCCTATCATTGGTGGTTGTTAGTTGATAGGCAGAAATATTAGAACGAAGCATTCTCAGGTTGAATTAGGTTGAATATTGAAAAAAATGTTGAGAAGTGTTCATTCAAAGTTCATTCCAAGTTCATACAGGTATATTTATTCTCAGCTCCTTCCTCTGATACTGGGGCCCGGCATGACTAACCATTCTTTATATAAGGAGACACCTCATAATGCCTCGGTTCTTCTCAGCATCTCCTTTGACACTTTTACTTTATCTAGGAAAGCAGTTTTGAACGTGATTTGTTCCTGCTATCCTGTCAGCCATGCCAAGATTGCAATTTGGTACTATTCATTCCTATTGTATTGTTTATAAGGTTTGTCTCACATCTCTTTCTCTCTTGAGCAGTCTCAAACTGCAGTCCTTGCTTCCAGGGCCATTCTGTGAATTAGGATTCTGTAATGAAAAGGAATTGAGCTTGAGAATGGAGTGCAAATGAATCCATTCCAGGATTTGTTGACAAATTTTTTAAACTATCTTTTGGTTGCGGAACAATTCAGCCATAACCTTTGAACTTTTTTCTAGCTGCTTCAAAAGGCCAGCTATGATTGGTGTTCAATGATGAGTTTATTCAAATTTTTTTTTTTATTCAAAAATGGTATTTTCCTCTCCAGGGCCACATACATTTTCATTTCATTATTCTACTGTGCTCCACTCACATTTTTGCTCAATACTCGAGTTATTATCAGAAATCTATATGAAAAGTTCAACCTAATCATCTGGTCATGCTTGATATGATTAGTAGTCATGATCTGGACAGTTGAAATGTCAAAAGTTGAAGGTCCGTTGACTAAAAACAAAAGATCTTGGGGAAACTTTCCATTATTTTTTGAAAGGAAAGTTAGATGTTAGGTAAGCAAACAGTTTTTAACTGTATAGATGCCGTATCATCTCCAGTTATAAGATGCAATTCCAATTTCAGTGCTGGAACTTGAAATCCAGATGGTATGTTCCCATAAACAGACAAATATCAGAATAATTGACTTGGCAAGAACACTGTTCTGTAATAGAATAATATTGCTCATGTATGGTTGCTAAAAAAAAATATAAAAAAAAGGAATAAGTTTTATACGGCAGGTTCTTAGAATAACTCACATACATTTTGTCGTCACTGATTCCACTGAATGTTGTGGTACCCTTTGTGACTATCACCCTCCCTCGTGCTATTTGATGATTCCACATTACGTTGTTTTGCACCAGTTCTAGGCATGCTACGTGTCATTTATGTTTTTCATCTGTAGTTTAGCAATCTCTTTCTCTTGTCTTATAGAGATCCTTTCCAATTGAAATATCCACTCTGGTAGGTCTTTATATATCACCTTTTATACAGATTGAGTTCAATACCTGCTTCCTCCTTCCCTCGTCTGTATGTACGCTTCTCTCCCCAGTACCCTTCACTATGTCGTTTGGCTTGCCCTCGGCAGTTTTGCCGAGCCAGTTTAATGCCTAACATTTGTTGTTCGCCCTTCCTGAATAAATTCCTGCAGTTGCTGAAAATGTCTGGCATTACTACCTTGGTAGTTGCTGCAAGTAGTAAAAACAGCATTAACAAAAGTTTCATTATGCTATCTGGAAAGTTTTGCAATTGAATTTTCTTTCCAACCCGATTTATTGTGGAAACTATTTGTTTGAGCAGAACTTCCTCTCAGGCATATTTTCTGAGAGGTTGATTTTTCTGTGCTGTAAATCATATATGAAGCCACATCAATGATGCCCTGTTCTTGGGGTAGTAGTGTGCAGCTTTAGGAGGGGGTGGGGAGGAAAGAGTTTTGGATGTTGTCGGCTCCTAACGTCCAGCATTTTTGCTGGAGACCAGGGTTCAAAACCTAATAATGGTCATACCAGTTGCCTGAAAACTGGATTCCTGGCATTGAGTGTAGGATAACTGAAGCTGTCACCTAAATGTAACCTAAACATGGAGCCTATCTTCAATAATAATAATATTACCAATATCTGAGTACTTATACTGCCTTTTCCTACATAAATGACATGCCTCACAGATAAACTGATTATGGAACCTGCTAAATTCTCGAACAATCCAAGAGAGAAACTAAAATGTTTGAGATCATTCATGGTTGTAACTGTGGGAATATAGCAACAGCAACTAAATACAAAGCACAAAGTGGTAGTTTACTGCAACCTACCTGAAAGAAAAACAAACCACATAATCTTGTTGGGTCTTTGCATTTCCAGTGCTAGAAATGTTAGCATAATGGACAGGCCAAGTGTTCAATGCTGAATACACTTTTGCATGGTGAATACAATGGTTGCCTTCCTGGAATTATGTTGTTCTGTGGTATCTAGCAAAGTCTACAAAAATATTAGAAGCTCACATTGCAAAATTTCCGGGGCTGTTGGTTGATGTCATTTCACCTCTGTATATAATTTTGTTCATGAAATGGGTACTTTGTGTTTCTATGGAGTGCAGATGGTGAGGAGTCGTCTTTTTGTGACGTAGTGACCTTAGAGCAGTGGTTCCCAACTTTCAAGGCGGGGACCCCATTTCATGTAGCAGTATTCGAGCGCGACCCCAAGTTTGCGTCTCGGAATAGTGAAGTTATGTGCAAGCATTCACCTACCTGTATCGTGCAGTAGTTGTATGTGAAAACAATATAGTGAATATACAGAAGCAAGGTTGCCAGCAACAATTGAGCAAAAAACGCCAGATTCACCCAGGTAAAACGCTAGAACGGCCGCTAATAAAACACTAAATATGAGTTTTTCAGGGTGAATTTTGTAGGATTTCAACTGCGAACATTCAAATTCTGGTAAATTTTGGGTACCCTCAGATTTTTTTTTTTTATAAGCCAAGCCTGTGGCCGCACAAGAATTGCTTTAAGACCCCAGTTGGGGTCATGACCCCAGGTTTGGGAAATCATGCCTTAGAGTAACATCTACAGGTATTGTGATAGATAACTCCTGGGGAATGGATCAATATTCTTTTCATGGTCACCTAGATTCTTAAAAAAAACAAAAACCCTGATACCTCCAAAATGCCACTGGGGTATTGTATTAAATAAACAGCTTTTTCATTTTCACCACGGAAGGTGACTTGGTCTTCAGCCTGGTTGCAGGGTTGACTATCAGTGTTAACTGTGAAAACTATAGCTTGGAAATGTAGCAGATACTAGCCATAGTATTGTCGCCAGCCTTCCTAGTAAAAAAAGTGAAAGAAAAAATCATTTCTGCACCCAATCTTTCAGTAGAGAGAGGAAAACTCGACCTTTCACCCCAGGCGCTCAGCAAGTAAGTTGTTTGGATGAACGATAACCAGAGGGAGGCCTTGAGGGTTTCGGTTCTCAATTCAAATCTTCCCGAAAAAATTAAAAAAATCTGGCAGGATATCTCAATTGTGTCAATTTTGATTCAGCCTCTGAAGGTTCGGAAATGGCTATTTCCTGTTATTTGTAGGTCTCCTGGTGGGGTAGGGGGGAAGGGGAAGGGGAAATGTCTTTTACACTGGTACCAACCCATGGTAGTGCTTCACCATTGGTTTAGCCTTCGCTGTCTCTTCTCCATGGGCCCTCGAACACCTTGCTATATCGCTGCTTTCTGCGATGTAGCTCACTCTGTGAGTTGACATCGGACAGCCACAGGATGGACTCTCGGTCATCTGGTGTGAGTATTTGCCTTTTTGCACGAGGATGTGTAGTTCATTGCCACAGCTAATGGAATCTTATGGCTTCTTCATGAGTTGTAGAGAAGTGGTTGCTGGGGTGGTTTTTATGCGTGTGTGCATGTGATGCCAGAAATGTCTTGCAGAGAGGATGCTCTGTCATAGAACAACATTATTGCAGCAAACTAATCCTACAAGGCTACAGGGTCATGTGCGGATATTCACAGGCGGCTACTCAAAAAATAAGTTGTAACCTTGAAATTGATTTTGTGCCCTTGTTGGGGTGGTGTGGGCTCCGCTCCCTACAACAGTATTTGAAAGACAGGACTGAACCTCAACTCCAACAGATTGGCAACATGGATGGAGATCCATTCTGGAGTTCTGATGGGTTGTATCTTAGTTTCTATTCTCCACCATGGATGATGACATAACTAGTTTTCTCATAACTTTGAATATCAGCTTTTCCATTTTTGGTTCCTCGGCCTATAAAGTCCAGCGAAGGGGACTGCATTCCATTGAGTGAACCATGGAGTGTGGGGGACGGGGGGAGGGGCGGGGGAGGGCACACAGAATTATGAAGCAGGCATGGACAGACATGGACTACAATGTGTAAATCACAACACATTTTTTGTCTGGTTTGTAACCATCTGGGGAGTCATGTGGGGTAGCATTCGGTATTTTGCTTGATAAGGTTTTCTTGTAAGCTATTGGACGGTTACTAAGATGTCAAATGCTACTATTTAAAAAGATATTGTATTGTTTGTTTTGCAACTAACAATTTAGGATATTGCTTGTTGAGCATTACCATGTCCTCCAAGGACACTAAATAATGTCAAGTATCGCCTTGAGCAGTTACAGAATAAATAATTTTGAACCCCTCCGCAAAACAATCGTCCTTAGCTTTTTCCCTTATCACTGGACGAATTGACCTTTTTAATTCATAGTTATTTTTAAATGTAGAGTAAAACCCATTGTCTGAATACTCAAATAATTTATAGATCCATTTTTGGCCTGGCAAGAAATTTGTTTTACATTGGTCAAGAATGGTAGTCAAGACATAAAATATAATTCGTGCGGGGTGCAGGCGGATACTGTTTTGTGATGCAGTTCATTCAAAAATGTTCATGAATGGATGAAGAGTTACAGTTTATTTTGAATGCGTTGCTTAATTTTTTTATACGTTCGCACTAAATGGTAGATTTATGCATTATTTAATTGTGCAGTAACTGTGTTTTTGCTGTTAAAATTTGCATTGCCAAAAAGAATGTGTTTATTTGCTTAGATTGCCATTTGAACTGAATTTGCAAAACATTATGAGAATTTAACAAGTCTGCTGATTAATGGAAACGTACTGGTGTTGAGGGGAGCTGGTGACTAAGGTAGCTTCTACATATTCCAGTGGTATGTGCACCATTGGTCTTAGGGATGTTTTATAGAGGCCGCGTGTGCAACCAGACAAGTTTCATGTGAAGGACAACTTAGCCACGTCAACCCCTCTTCGAGGCTTGAGGTTTTGATAAAAAAAATCAAGGGGGTACATCTGTTTACCCAATCGCATCTGGAGGTTAAATCAGCTGCATTTATGGAGACGTTACCTGCACATGGCCAGATAATTTGCCAGCCGCCTGAATTGTTGAGTAGTACACATCGCCACCCCCCACCATGCCAGTGCACCGCCATTCACTTCACTTCTAAAAGAGAAGAAATAGTGATCAGGGAGAGAATTCAGTTCAGCAGTATCCAGGAATGAGGATTTGGTCTGAAATGGTTGTAAGAGCATGGGGCCTAATTAGTCAGATGGTTGAACTCTGTAACGGGAGGTGCGGGTTCGCAAGCAAGCACGTTCCCTGATGCTTTATACCGTGAAGGGGTAGGAGCTTGCATTTGCTTGCGTGAACTCACCCCATCCTTCACATCGCGGTCACGCCACAGAGGCATTTTCTAGGCTTATACAATGTCTCGGTAAAGGTTTACAGCTGATGATAGTGCAGTATCCAGGGCTGCACCCTCGCCAAGGTTTGTATAGGTTTGATAATTCCTCTGGCAAGTTTATCATGAAACTAGCTATCTATTCAGAATCAATTCAGTCATGAATGAATGAATGACTAATTGTCCTGATGTGAATTTTTGCTATTCTTTCATCAAATCTCTGATTATATCAAACAACAATAAGAGTACTAGTGTAATTAATAATACATGTTGTGACTAAGTAACTGTTTATCTGTGACAGGCATTTCACTCAATAATTTTGTCTTTTTTCAGGAGGAGGCCATGACAGCTTTACGTGATATGCAGGACAAGTCCGAGAGGCAGTGTGCTGAGTCACCGCAGCAAAAGCACTGAATGAGCAGTTACAGCTCAGCTTCAAGGAATTGGTAGGTCATCTGTATGTTAGACTCCAAGTATATGCTGGACACTACATTTATCTGGAGACTTCAATGCTGGTACTGGCCAATGCTCTAGTAAGGAGCTAATTGGTTACAAAAAGGTGTCCGATTTCTGAACCCAAATGCCAATTAGTAAACATAAGCATCTTCAAGCTGTGTGGTCAGTGGCGATACGATCATTTGCCTTGGACGGGAGAGGAGGTGGGGGTGGGGTGGGGGTTGAGACCTAAGGTAAGTAATGTCACGCTATTTCAAGCCTCACCCTCCTTATTGCCAAATGAATTCATGTATGGGTCACTAGACACATGCTGTCGAATTATTTGGTAAACAACAGTTGTAAATCATCTACTGAACATGGGAAAAGTTTTTTTTGTGTTAAAAATTCATTGGTCACACGGGTCAAGACCTATCTGTGCATATGCTACTGGTGATGGTGTTGTTGTCCAATTTATGGTTGTGTATTCTCTTCCTAGATCCCAGGCCCTATTAATGCATTTTAACTAAAATATGTGGAAGCAGTATAAAATGGAACAATGACCAACTTCCCCCCCGTTTCAACTTCTTGAGTTGAATCGCCTGTTTGTCACCTAGATTATGAAGCAGTCGTCCAGTAAGAGTTTAGCGCATGAGTTTAGTGCCTATCCGGCCAAGACATGAACTGCCAGATGGATATTCACCTTTTGATTGCCTGAAATGAAATTCAGGAAGAGTCTTAGTGGTCACTACGGCGTGGTTGTGTGTGTGTGTGTGTGTGTGTAACAGGTGTCATACGAGGACGTTCATATGGATACCCCTGTTCAACTGCGGACACACCTGGAAAAGAGGAACGTGTCCACGCTTGAATGAGGGGTGTAGCAGATACAAGCGCATGCTAAACATGATGTTAGTGCAGTTTAGTGTCAATCTTCGATCAGTCCTCGGTCTGGGGTAGGGTTAGGTCAACCAGTTGTCGTCACGGTTGCATGGATTAGTGTTAGTCCTCGGTTAGCAGGTGTAAACCAGATTTTCAGCCTGAAATATGCTAATTAAGTAGTCTAATTGGCATTATTTATGCAAATTTTCCAAGTTTGACAGATATCACGAATTTGAGTGGATTGTGTCTACAATTAGTTCCCGAGAAATTTAAAAGTGAAGTCGGGGTCACGGGGGCATGGAATGTGTCTATTGACGTATTTTATGCAATTTTTGAAAGTTTGTTGGATTTCCACAAAACTTGGTAGATGTGATCCACCTTTGATCCAGATCATTTTGAAGGTGCAGCTGGGGTCAGTAGAGGTCATTGTATGTGCCTAATTTGCAAATATATTCCAAATTCCGCCAAATCATAGGTATGTTTTCCGTTAACATTTTCTTCTGGATCGGATGTGTTTGATGTTCAGGAATTTTGACTTTCATCCTATAATAGCTTCTGTTAGAATAAAGCACTGAGGAATAGGAAACCATAGCTCTATGAAACAATCGTGCTGTTTTCAGCTTGCCCACATGCAAACCCTCTCTTTACCAACCAATTTGATTAGGTTGATTAGACATTCAAAAATACTGTATAACATTTTTTCTTTCCTCTCTTCTTGCCTGAGGACTGGGGACAAATGTGGAGGGGTTCCTAAAGATATATTTTGGGACATCCTTGACTGCTGCGTGGGGATAGTTTGTTGGTGTGTGGGGGAGGGTGCTTTGCTGCCTAGTAGGGGGGGGGGGGTGGCAGGGGGAAGGCATGTCCTGGCTGCTTGGAAAATAGAAGGCAATGAATACTGAAGGAAAGATTTTAAAAGGCAAAGAAGCCCTGGCTGCTAAGGGGATTTAGAACATTTCAAGTGGATTTTGGGTCAAAGAGGTGAGTTGACTGAGCGATAAAACTTTGTTCAGATTGGGTATTTATGGAGAGGAGGCGGGGGGGGGGGCATGAAGGAGAAATAAGCATTAAAGAGACTTTTGTAATGAGAGTCAAACATATTGGTCAGTTAATTTTAGGAATTTTAGGTGTTATATGTGACAATATGTGTTGTTCGTTTGTCATGACGATGGTCTTAGAACTAGTTGGTTTGTGTATAGTGTGTAGGTTATGAATAGAAGAAACCACCGATAGCGCAACCAGGGGAGACACTTTTTGGCGATCGCCTTGTTTTTCATAGCTAACCAAATTTTTGTGCTGGCTAAGATTTCAGAAAATCTCAATCAATTTACTAATGGAGCGACAACAATGGCATTTTATTAAAGTTTTTTACGTACTGGTTGGCAAGACCTGAAATAACTTCAAGTGAAAGTTTAGGCTGAGTGCTGCCTTCCACAGAGTCCCAGCACTGACCAGGTGGCAAACTATGGGGGCATCTGAGCAGTTGGTTATTTGTGCATCCTTTGCTAAGTTTATAATTGGCTGCTGATATCAGAACACTGACTGCGCACAACAAGAACAAGGATGCACGCTTAATAAAATCTCTGTTAGCTCATCTACACAAGAGTATCCGTCTCCAGAGACTGTTAGTTCTGTTAGATGATGTAATGATGTCACCCTGACCTCGCAGCCAATCAGGTCTCTTCATTGAAGGCTAACAACGTCATTATCTAACACGAATGAATGACAAAAATGGACCCATAATTAACAGTCCCTGTGTACATGACTAAACCTGATGGAGTTGATTGATGTGGAGATGTGTTTTAGTGATTTATTTGGCGAGCATTTTGATATGAGGTCACTCTTCTCTTGCCCTATATTGAAAATGGTAAAATTGACGAGTCGAAGCTCCCTGAGGCTAAGAAGCTGTTGCAGGATATCACGAGCAAATCTGCAGTGAATGGATCATCTTCAGGACCCCCCATGTCAGGTGGTGTTCCCCCTCCTCCCCCACCCCCACCGGGGTCAATGCACGGGGCACCACCACCCCCTCCTCCACCGATGATGGGCGGGCCTCCAGCACCACCACGTGAGTACAACATCCAAAATCTGAGAATGGCTAATGTTTTGGTGATCGGTTGCTACATTCTAGAATGGAACATCAACAGGCAATTGATCATTATTAGCTGGTAGTGGGTATCACGGACAGAGTGAGGCCTTGGTTGGTTTAGCGAAAGAATGGTAGAGTGGTATATTGACACTTTGCAAGCAAATATTCTGGGTTAGAAATCTGGCAGTCACTGGTAGTTTTCACGGTGGGTGAGGTGTTGGTCTCCACTTCTTGGTTCTCCTCTAATGCAGTGGATTTTATGGGCTCACTGGGGTTTGTTTCAGGATATTTGCAGTAAGTCTCATCTGTTGGCTGGGCCTGAGAGCAGTCACATTTTACTTAAACTTCCCACTCCTCCAGGTTCTGATGAAGTGGGTCCCGGGTCCCAGACTTAGGTTGGGATCAGTTACTCCCCTGCCCTGATATTATCTGGGCACTAGTCAAGAGGAGAAGGTGCTCATCCATATCATCAATATGGCCAGAGTTCCTTGATGACCTTGATCCCATACGTGAACCCATAGAATTCAAATCAACTCAAAATTAATTAGCCTAATTCATGGTTTAGGCTTGTTGACAAATGCTATAATATATGCTGTAATATATGTAATCTTGAATTGCGCTTTCCAATGCCGTAGACACTCTTGAAACACTTTATAGATATTATCCTGAGCATTGTGACTGCCACCCTCTTCTGTAACCCCCAGAAAGCTGCTGACTCTGTAAGTGAAGGTAGCATTCAGATCTCTCCCATGTCCTGAGTTATTGGTTAGGTAAAATATGCCAGTTGATTAGCCTAATTTGCATTATTTATGTCAATAGTTTGACAGATTCTGCCCATACTAGGTGGATGGGCTCTACCTCTATTTCCAAGAAATTTGAAGGTCCATTCTAGTCACTTTTGGTCTTCCAATGATTTATTTTGCATGGTTCATGCCAATTCTTTTTGTTCAAACTGCTCATGAATCTACTGACAACTGGCAAACTCCAAAATAAATTAACCCAAGGAAGCCAATACTTCTTCCAAGAAGAATCTTCCATATATGTTTGTTTGTCGTAGTCACGTCAGTATATAGATGTATGTATGTATATGGGGTGTGTGTGTGTGTTGTGTGGACACCCACCTGGTGAACATGAGACAGTGGCACAATAGGCTATGTTTGAAACTGCCTCCTTGGCCTGATGTTCTTGAACATTTAATAGGGAATTATACATTCGTCTTAGTACATTTCTGCAGTTTGGTGCTAGCTACAGCCATTGGTGCTCCAGTTATTGCTGTCATCCACCAGTTAGCAAATCCCCTCTCAACAACAGGAACGACCACTGATCGTGAAAGATATTGTTCCCCCCCCCCCCCCCCCCCACACACATCTATCTCTTGGATCCTTCTTGCACAACAGCTTTTTATTCCTCCTTCCCAGTCATATCCAATCATTGGAGGGGGAGGAGGAATTGTAGACTTTGTATCTAGAAGACCTGAGAGCCACTGTCATACTGCTGTCTTTTCTGGAGCATTCGTAGAAGACTCAATGGCCGGCATTGGCCGCTATTGACTGTCATTTCGTTGTCTTCTCTAAAGCATGGTAGAAGGCGTGTTAGCCACTATCGATCGTCATTGTGTTTGCCTCGCACACCCCGAGTAGAGAATTGATTTGCTTCAGTATTAAGGCATGGGCCTGGTCATTGGACCTCTGCTGCATCTCTCATGGTCTTCATACATTCTTCTTCATGCAGTACCAGGAATGGGTCCAGCCAAGCAGCGGAAGACCCTGCCAAAGCCATCCAATCCACTCAAGTCTTTCAACTGGTCCAAAATAGGCGATGCACAGCTTCAAGGCACATTATGGATGGACATCGATGAAACTAAGGTACGTACACTGGGTGGATCTGTTCAGCATTGTTGTGCACTATGTCGCCTGTGTACTATTAGTTGTAGGCAGAAGATGTGTACTGTTTTTATGTGGCTTGTTTTCGCACCCTAAGGTTGAAAAAAAAAACATTATGTGGACCTTGTTTACATCTCTGAGATTTGAGGTAAAAAGGGTGGTGATTCTGAGGACATGTCCTCCTCTAATATCTGATAACTCTGATAACTATAGAGGTTTGAAAAAAGTTGTCACTCTTGGAAATGGGCAAAGGAAAGAAAGGTTTTGTGTGTTGATATAGACCTTCTGTAGTTGTGTGAATTGTAAAGAAGGTGAATTTTCAACTCATCAAGGCAGACAAAGTGAAAGCTATTTATGCAAACTTGCCATGAGCTAGATTAAATAATATATTCTACTTGTTACACTGAACTGCAGATGGAATTGCACAACAGTATTTCATTCTCGAGATAATGCTGTAGAAAACGGAAAATTCAGCCTTGAATTCAGCATTCAATTTTTTGGTTGGCTATTCATTCCGACTAGTCAAACGTTTACCAAATTCATGTTTGTCTTTTTGTTTGAAGCGTGATGTACACAGGTTCCCAAATCTCCACTTTGCAACTCCTGATCATGATTTGTGTATGAATGGGATCCCCTGTAGGTCATAAACACCATGTGTTGTACAATGTAAATTGGAGAGCACTAACATGCAGGTTTTCTTAGCTGAGCTTTACATGCTGTATATCAGAGGAGCAGAGAGTAGTGTAAACCTCTGTGATCCGAAGCCCAGTTTGTGGCCATTCTCCTTGTAATACCCAGCATGTGTTACACATGACTGCATTCAAACCATACAGCAGGCAGTGCCGGTTTTCTCGTTGATGTTTCATCGTAGGTATTAAAATTCATGCATAGCCTACCTTTTGTTTAGGCTTTTGTTTCACTTCAGTTTTTATGGCTCCTAACTCCCATGCTACTTTGAACATACCTCTGGTTTTTCACACATGTTCGACATGTGGTTTTTGTGCCGACAGGTAACACATGATAAACTTTTTTCATTCTGCTTCACAGACGATAAAAATTCTTGATTTGCTGATTCGCAAGAACTTTTCGGCCTATCAGAAGAAGGGCTCCGATGAGAGCGACGATGGCTACGGTAGCTTCAAGCAGCAGAAACCAAAGAACTGTCCGTTGTAGATGGCCGTAGAGCTCAAAACTGTAACATTCTCTTGTCCAAACTGAAACTGACCAATCAGGAAATATGTAAGGTGTCCTTACCATGGATACTGCTGAGAGCATTCCTAAGGATATGATGAACAGTTTGTAAAAAAACAAAATTTCACTGTATACATCCTGTTGGTTACTGGGGTTGCCAGACATCTCTCTTTCTAGGGATACCCCCCCCCCAGGAAATCTTATCCAGTCCCCCTGTACAGTTAACATTAGAGGATGGGTGGGTGGAGTCCAAGGCCGATGGATGAATTGATTTAGCAGAGAATTTTCAGGGAAAAAATATCTGCAGGAACTTGGCCTGAAACGAAATTCTTGGGTGGACATTGCTCAGGAAACAATTGTACCATCCCTCCTAATTTATGGAATGCAGATTGAACGGGGTTGTGACACTAAGATTGCGTGCATTATTACTACTAAAAGCTCTGGTGGGGATAGTTTGCCTCCTCTAACAGATTCGTCATGACAGGTGATTAAAGGACAATTCCTGCCATATGATTGAGCATTGCAAATCATGCCAATCAAACTTTGTTTCATGTTCATAGCATGCTCGGTTATAAAGTTACAAATTTCTAAAGATTAACAAAAAATCACTGCTAAGTTGGCATTTTTGCAATTGGCAACATTAATGACATCATATCTACCAGTTTTAGAGAAAAGGTCGAGAAATATGTCTCTTTCCTTATGATTGGTAGATATGAATACACAAAGGTTGCCAGTTTGCCAAAATCAGCAAATTATATGAAATTTGAGGAAGCCATATCTTCCCAACCGAACATGCTATGAACCTGGAACAAAGTGATATTTGAATGATTTTTTATTCTCTTCAACGTTATAACACCAAGAAGAATTTGGCTGGAATTTCCATTTAAATAGACAGCCTTTGCTCCAGGTTTTCTACATATAACCTATTACATTAATCCTCATCATCAATATTCTTAATGCAGAATCTATGAGTACCACTGGAGATCGAACATGAACATAGGTAAGAACCCAATCCAAGTTGATATAACTTGCTCTTTTGGCTATTCCTCCTCAGCTGCTGAAGTATGTTCCAACGCCAGAGGAGGTCACGCTACTCAACGAACATCAAGGAGAGGTCACCAACATGGCACGGGCAGATAGGTTCATGTACGACCTCAGCAGGTATGTCGCAAACTCAATAGTGGCCGATAATAGTCTGATCAAATGAGTTAATCATTCATCAAATCACAATGATGTTCAAACATGGAAGAGTGACTGTTTTAGGGATATACATAATGGAAACTTTTCACCATAGCTACTGTCTCTTGCCCCTCGAGCATTCCCCCCAGCCTCAACCTAGCAACTTTTTTCCTTATATGTTATCTTATTCTTAGAATTGTCCACTACCATCAGAGGCTTAAGTGCCTGTATTACAAAAAGAAATTCCAAGAAAGGATGTCTGATGCCAAGCCCAAGGTGGAAGGTAAGAGATTCTTCACACTATTCCTCCTATTCTTAGTTAAGAAGATTTTAACAAGATCTCATACCGCCCCTATTTCCTGCCTACTGTATTCAAGAAGTTGCAGTATGAGTAGACAATGTAAGATTTCAAACTAAATTTATACTGATTGGGAAGCCAAACATTGAAGCATGATGCGTGCGCTATCATGTGTTGAGTATTGGTGAAATCAGTCTCATGGAGAACAGGCTTAATGTTTTAGTAATTTCATAATTTTTCATCTAATCACATGACAGTCGTGTTTATAGAAAAATATTTATAATTGTATTATCAACTTCACTGCCATTCACATCTATTCAGAATTGCAGGTAGTGTACAGGTAGAAAGCAGGTAGAAGTTGTATAGAAGCATGAAAGTGTGGCCTCCTACAGTCTTAATTGTAATTAATTCGTTCCAGTGTTCGTAGGTTGTGTTCCCGATTATTGTATCAAGAAAATTCAACCCCCAAACTGACTTCAGACAATGATCAAGAAAACGGAAGTGGACTATATTGGCGTATTTTTAGCCATCAGGCCGAAGCGAAAGACCCGTTTTATACAGTCAATGTCAAAATCACATTCATGTGAGAATGCCTAAATATGATTTCAAGTAGTGGTATTTGAAGATGTAGAGATGGAGGCACTCATGGAAGAAAGAAAAAAAAACATCCGCAATTATGCATAAGCTCCAATGGCAAGATTGTTTCCATTAATGGCAACATTGTTTCCATTAATGAACCATGTTGTCCATTAATGGCCAACATTGTTTTCATCCCCCTCTAGATCTTTAAATCAAGTAAATTATTCAGGTGATCAAAATACAAATGGGGGGTGGGAAATAGTGCTCTTTCCATCTGTGCAATTTTCAAAGCAACCTGCTGTCCTCTTTCCAAAAACCTGGATGCTATATAAACCCCTTAGTCATGTGAGTTATTCATTTCTAATTATTCAGTTTGCTGTTAAAAAATGATGGTGGCTGATTTCCCAGTAGCAAAACAGCCTAGTACCTGCCACACTTGCGGAAAAAAAAATCAGAGGAATGTTAAATATTCCCTATGGCATTGATCAATTAATTACCTACTGGACGATGATAACAAAATTGTTTGCTTTCTCGCCAGCTGTCCTAAAGGCCTGCAGAGAAATCCAAACCAGCCAGAATTGAAGAAACTCTTGGAGATCGTCCTTGGTGCGGGAACTACATGACAAGGGGGCGAGGGGGGACGCAGCTGGCTTCAGGATCAGCAGCCTGAACCGATCGTCGATACCGAGTCCAGCGTCGTCGCAACTCACCATGTTACACTATCTGCTGGAGCTGGTGGAGAGAAAGGTATCACCTTTGGCTGCATTCGGTCATGACATGTTGTAGAGTGGTGTCTGGACAATGGGCAGGGGACAAACGCATGATTTTGAGAGCCATATAAGGCACTACAAGTTGAAACAAAGAAATCTGGATCATTTTGACAAAAAGTCACATTGATGCTATTCAAATCTTTATTATTCAAATAATTGGTACTGGCACTCGATATATATAATTCTAATTTGAATTGCTCACTGCTTGGAAACATTACTGTCATTATATTAGCTCAGGGGCACGGCAAAAGTGTTGGTGGAATATTTATTCCCGTGTGTGATCCAGGTATCATGTAGAGCACCGGTAAGACGATGGTGGACTTCGACCCCCACGGCACAGTGATATGGTAGTGATTAATATCAATGTTTTGTGAATGGAGTAATCAGTAAGTTAGCAAATATCGAAAAAAAAAGAATTGGCGAGGGCAATTTTACTTTGTTTGTTGACTGCCAACTTGTGATCAGCTGATTTGGAGAGTTCAGATTCGTCTCGCCTGTGGAAAACTGCAGTAGATTATGTCATATGGTATGTGAATGCCATGAGCACCTGACCTTTGGATTTTTCCCCCCAAGAATGAGCTTTAGCACCAATAAACTGGCTATAAGTGGGACCAATTATACGCAAACATTCAGTTTCCATTTCAGAAGTGCCTCAGGTGAAAGAACACCCACATTTTCAGTCATTTTTCATAAGGAATGAGCAAAAGAGTAGCACTGAAATAAGTGGTGCTTTCCCTCATACAAATAGCTGTTTCTCTCAGCCTTCTTCAAGAAAGAAACAAACCAACCAGGCTTGTCTTTTATCTCTTCAATAGTTTCCAGATGTCTTCAAATTAGATGAAGAACTCAGCACTGTTCCTGCAGCAGCTAGAGTCAAGTAAGTTATAGAACATTGGTCCTCTGATTCTCTGTGGAGTAACTTTCTGACCTGAATGGTTTATCCGTGCTTGTAATAACTCAAATACTGTGTATGTGTGTGCCAACGTTCATGTATAGCTAAAATATCTGTCTGTTTCTGTCCGCTCTCAACTACCCCATGGCACAAGGGTGAAGAGGAAGGAGGGGGGGGGGGGGGGGTATTAACAGAAAAAAATGCTGAATTGAGGATTGATTACATGATACATTGTGGTCAAAGATGCTCTTCGTTTAGCTCAATGCTTGCTCACTGCACTACACCAGTACAGGTCCCTAGTTGAAGGAGTTCTGTCCAACAAACGATCTGCGGATCGAGTTCGTGAAAAAAAAAAAAGGTATAAATTGCTAAGCAGGGGACCCTCTCGATTCAGTGACCGGACCGACAAGGGTGCAGACTTGAAAACTGCACTCTTCTTGTCGGGTCGGAGTCCCTCTCGAAGTGCACGGAATATGGGGGAATGCCTCCCTGTCGGTGCCTCACTGTGGCAGTGGGGGGCAGTCATACGCAGAGGGGAACTGGCGAATCGACTGACCCTCATTTGTCCCTGCTCCATCCAATCCCTCATGCTGATGGCCCAGTAGAAACCAACAGCTACCATTTTCAAAGTTTTCAGTAGGACCGGACCAGGAATTGGTCCTGTGAGCAGGTCATGAATATGATAATTTTCATGCATAATTGTATGTGTGTTAAATCAAATGCACCATGGCATGACTACACCTTGTAATAATCACACTTATAAGCGCTTTTAGTGAACAATTCTCAAGGTGCTTCACACGAAAAGATGGGACTTCACTCGAAAGAGAGTTGTGGCACTGCGAACCCATGAGAGGGCAAATTATTCCATATTGCTGGGCGCAGCTAAAAAGGACCAGTCGCCATAGTGTTATATTCGAGAAGAGCGTGGGCGACTGAGCAGAGTTTGAGATGGCGAGTGAAGAGATCGGGCTGGCTGATATTCTGTAAGAAGTTCAGTGATGTAGATTGGTGCCATGGAGAGCTTTATAGGTGAGGAGAGCGATTTTATACCTAATTCGCTCTTGGATGGGGAGCCAGTGGAGATCACAAATGATTGGAGTAATGTGCTCATACTTCTGGCTGCTAATCACCAAAGAGGCTACTGATTCTGGATCTGCTGCAGTTTCCCAATATATCTCTCAGACAGTCCATGAAGAAGGCTATTGCAGTAGCCCAGCCTCGAGGTCACAGTCAATGCAATAACAGAATCGTTCAATTACCCACTGACACTGCATGCACTATGTGTTTTGACATAACATGGATAGCGCTTCATAAAATCTAAACAGTTGCTCACCAATGATGTATGTGCTTATGAGTATTGTGAGTATGTATGAGTATTGTGAGTAATGAGTATTGTATAGAATGGTTTGCTGAGCAGGGAAAGAACAAAATCATTCCTCCAATGTGTACATATGTAATACATATGTGAGCTGATCATCTTACCATGTTATTATACTTTTCACAGCTTGGAGAGCTTGAGAATGAGCTTTACGGTCTGAGAGTAGGCCTCAAGGAACTTGAAAATGTGAGTATCATGCGCAAACGTTTTACTTGAATATTGTATTTTTTCCTCACTGTTTGTATAGTTTGTTCTCACATTAGTCACGCCAAGTCTCTACCAAGATCTAAGCTGGAATCTGGTACTTCCTGCTCTCACCCCCCTCCCTTCCTCATACCCTTAGTCCTTGGGCAGGACATCTCCCTATTTCTGAACTGCTGCTCGCAGTTCCTTGGATTCTTTGCATCAAAGGTCTAGCTTATTTATTCCGTGATAAATTTGAGAGTCTCATGGAGTCACCTTGTATGTGTGTGTGTGCCTGTGCGTGAGTGTGCGGGTGTCTGTGATGCTCAACTTGTAAACAGGAAAACTCGACTCCACCTAGGTGAAGGATAAGCTCCTGCTTGGTATGTGTGTTCCCCACGATAAGTACATGTTCCCTACTGTTTGGGGTCCGGTCATGTGTCCTCTGAGGACATCATATGGATTTCCAAACGCTCAGTTCGATCAAGCCAAATTTTGGTGAGAGTAGCTTTCTTATGGGGAGTTACATGAACTTGTGTTTCTGGTATTAACCAGGAGTTATTTTGGGAAAAATTAGGATTTATATTTTGACATTTTGGCTTGTAGACACAATAACTTGACCCCATTTGGGTGAATGAAACTCATACTTGACATGTTTGTTCCCTATAAAGCGTACATTATCCCTATTGTTGTGAGGTCAGGTCAAAAGTCATCTCAGGTCACCAGAGGTCGTATGAAAACCTTGTGAACACAATAAGTCTAGAATGGTTGGTCTGATCAAGCTAAAATTTAGTGTGTAGCTTTCGTAGGGGCCTACATGATCCCTATTCGTTTTGGATAGGTCGGGGTGAATTTTAGTTGAAAATAGGAAATTTGTGAAAAGTCAATATTTTGGCTAATTATGGGCTTGTGAACACGATAACTCAACCCACCTGAATGGATGAAGCTTCATACTTGGTATGTGTGTTCCCCATGATGAGTAACATGAACCCTATTGTTTTGAGGTCACCAGAGGTCAAAGTCTGAAAATGTTATCAAGAGTGTAGGAACCCTATTGGTTGGTTGGGGAAAATGGGAAATTCTCAGACATTAAGGTTCCCATACTGGGCTGGTTACAATCTCACATTTGTCCTGGTCTGGGGTATAGGTTGTCAGAGAGAGTAAAGGAATCACTAAGTCTTTTGGTTTTCTTGTTTTCTTTCTGAATGAGATTGAATTTCATCAAAATTTAACTACTATTCGGCTGAAGTGTGCATTTCCTATCCTATTGATTTGATGTATTCAATATTACCCATGTATTATTATATTCACTAGGAGCTCAATTACCAGAAGAACCGCACATCCACAGACAAGGGGACAAGTTTGTGTCGGTGATGGGAGACTTCAAGACGGTCTCATCAATCAGCTTCACCAAACTCAGTGATCTGCTGGATGAGGCCAAAGGGGGGGGGAAAGGGGGTGAGCATGAATCAGTAGATCACACCATAATGAATCTTCAATCAGCTTCAACAAACTAGTGACTTGTTGGATGAAGCCAAGGAAAGGGTCAGCATGGATCAGACAATCCTTAAACTTCAGTCAGCTTCAACAAACTAGTGACTTGTTGGATGAAGCCAAGGAAAGAGTCAGCATGGATCAGTAGATCAGACAATCCTTATACTTCAGTCAGCTTCAACAAACTAGTGACTTGTTGGATGAAGCTGAATAAAGGGTGAACATGAATTAGTAGATCAGACAATCCTTAACCTTCAGTCAGCTTCAACAAACTGGTAACCTGTTGGATGAAGCTGAGGAAAGGATAAGCATGGATCAGTAGATCAGACATCCTGAACCTTCAGTCAACTTCAACAAACTAGTGACTTGTTGGATGAAGCTGAGGGGAGGGTGAACAAGAATTAGTAGATCAGACATCCTGAACCTTCAGTCAACTTCAACAAACTAGTGACTTGTTGGATGAAGCTGAGGGGAGGGTGAACAAGAATTAGTAGATCAGACAATCCTGAACCTTCAGTCAACTTCAACAAACTAGTGACTTGTTGGATGAAGCTGAGGAAAGGATAAGCATGGATCAGTAGATCAGACAATCCGTATACTTCAGTCAGCTTCAACAAACTAGTGACTTGTTGGATGAAGCTGAGGAAAGGATAAGCATGGATCAGTAGATCAGACAATCCGTATACTTCAGTCAGCTTCAACAAACTAGTGACTTGTTGGATGAAGCTGAATAAAGAGTGAACATGAATTAGTAGATCAGACATCCTTAACTTCAGTCAGCTTCAACAAACTGGTAACCTGTTGGATGAAGCTGAGGAAAGGATAAGCATGGATCAGTAGATCAGACAATCCTGAACCTTCAGTCAACTTCAACAAACTAGTGACTTGTTGGATGAAGCTGAATAAAGGGTGAACATGAATTAGTAGATCAGAGCCAAAGGAAAGTAAGCATGAATCAGTAGATCAGACAATCCTTAACCTTCAGTCAGCTTCAACAAACTGGTAACCTGTTGGATGAAGCTGAGGAAAGGATAAGCATGGATCAGTAGATCAGACAATCCTTAACCTTCAGTCAGCTTCAACAAACTAGTGACTTGTTGGATGAAGCTGAGGAAAGGATAAGCATGGATCAGTAGATCAGACAATCCTTAACCTTCAGTCAGCTTCAACAAACTAGTGACTTGTTGGATGAAGCCAAGGAAAGGGTCAGCATGGATCAGTAGATCAGACAATCCTTAACCTTCAGTCAGCTTCAACAAACTGGTAACCTGTTGGATGAAGCTGAATAAAGGGTGAACATGAATTAGTAGATCAGACAATCCTTAAACTTCAGTCAGCTTCAACAAACTAGTGACTTGTTGGATGAAGCTGAGGAAAGGATAAGCATGGATCAGTAGATCAGACAATCCTTAAACTTCAGTCAGCTTCAACAAACTAGTGACTTGTTGGATGAAGCTGAATAAAGGGTGAACATGAATTAGTAGATCAGACAATCCTTAACCTTCAGTCAGCTTCAACAAACTAGTGACTTGTTGGATGAAGCTGAATAAAGGGTGAACATGAATTAGTAGATCAGACAATCCTTAAACTTCAGTCAGCTTCAACAAACTAGTGACTTGTTGGATGAAGCTGAGGGGAGGGTGAACAAGAATTAGTAGATCAGACAATCCTTAACCTTCAGTCAGCTTCAACAAACTGGTAACCTGTTGGATGAAGCTGAATAAAGGGTGAACATGAATTAGTAGATCAGACAATCCTTAAACTTCAGTCAGCTTCAACAAACTGGTAACCTGTTGGATGAAGCTGAGGAAAGGATAAGCATGGATCAGTAGATCAGACAATCCTTAAACTTCAGTCAGCTTCAACAAACTGGTAACTGTTGGGGGAGCGAAATAAAGGGTGAACATGAATTAGTAGATCAGAGCCAAAGGAAAGTAAGCATGAATCAGTAAGATCATGACAGGCCACTAAACCCCCAATCAGCTAATAGATTCAGGACCTGTAGGAAAAAGCTAGGAAAAAGGTAAGCATGAGTCAGACACTTTCTAACCTTCCTCCTCTGCCTAAAAGTGTTGGTGATATGATTACAGAGCCACGTTATGGTGCCCTGCATTAGCTCCTCTGCCTTGTCAAGTACCACAAGTACCAGGGTCATGTAAAGATGACTAAATTTTTGAACATCTACTTAACGGGAACCCAACCCCTTTTGAATACTTGAATCAGATGATATTAGTGTGACAATACGCTTTTGCAGAATGACTTTGTAGTCATGGCGAGAGTGCAGGAGACTTTTAGCACAAAGTAGATGCAAAAACACGAAATCTGTAAAATGAACTATGGTCGGAAAAATGATTGAAAACTCACAAAATGTGTCTCAGGTAGGAATGAAGGAATCTATATCATTCTGTGTTCATACCTCATGCAAAATGGCAGCAGTTACTATGCATGGGACTGTGGGAGGCCTTTTTTATTATTACTTCGCCAAGAGGACTGGAAGAAGCCCAACGAGGCATATGCGGAAATCTTCAAAGTGAGTTGTGGGGTATTGATATGTCTTCTTTTCATGAGGTGGACAGTCTGTTACATGACCTTGCACATTTAACGGAGTCAAAACAATTTCATTCGCTCACTCAGCAATATGTGACCTAGGCCCTTATTGTGAAATACCTCTCTTGAGTAATTAGTCTGCTTCGGAGTTTAGTCACAATTGCTAGTTGCCTCAAGTAACCTCATGAGTAAAGGTTGAAACATTGTTCCCCTCCTTTTCTCTTACAGTACAACAAGGTCTGTAAACTGTTTGGTGAAGATCCGACCAAAGTCACCCTGGAGGAGTTCTTTCAGATATTTGACATCTTCGTCCATTCATTCGGTGAAGCCAAGATGACAACATCAACTTCAGAAAGAAGGAAAGAGGAGGAGGAGAAACGTGCACGAATGGAGGCTGATGTAAGTGACCAGTGTGTTAGCAGAACATAAATATGCTGGATGACATGGTCACAGCTAATAAGGGTCAGGTGGATAACGGTAACCACCTCTCCTTTTACGGAATACTCAACCATTTTCCCCGAATTATTGCAAAACGAAACGTGCCAACATGCTCTTGAATGATATAGGAAGGCCAATTACAGCTGCCCTGGTATCCCTGCTTTGCATGTCGGAGGAGGAAAAAACACTAGTCAATCTTTTGCCCACCCACCCCCCCCCCCCCCCCCCCCCTTCCCCTCCTTCCTCCAGCGTCACAGATGGGGGTGTGTTCTGCCCAAATTGTTAGAGACAAGAGATTCCCGTTTTGTAAAATTAGAAACACAGAATTTGCTGAATCCACCCCTTACCATATTTAATGGGAGAAATTAAAAAAAACAGGCTTACAAAAACGGGAATTTGGCATTTAGAAAACCGTGAATTCTGGTCTCTAGCCAAATTGTTCAACCTGTATGTAGTGGATTCAAAGCACTGGGTTTGATAAAAGCTATGATGACTCTATCTGATGTGCAGTTTGTGTTAGTTGTTACTGAACAAATATTAAAGTGGACAGGTGGCCAGCTTGTCAGAATTGCCACTTTAGCATGTTTAAGAAATTTGCTATATGATTGATTCATTCAACAATAGTGATTCAACACCATAGATTACGTCAGTGTTAACAGTTATAAAAACCACCACATCTCATGTAAGGATGAATGTTTTAAAAATATATATGGAGAGGAATCACTATGCTATACTAAAGGGAGCAGAATTGCATTTTCTACAGACCACAATCTTACAAGTGACATTTTCTACTAGAAGGTTGCTCGAGACAAACTCAGGAAACAGACCCGCAAAGCCAAAGCAGGCAAGAATGGTGAGGGGGAGTGTGATGATCTGGTAGCTGCACTCCGGAATGGTGAAGTCTTTGGCGATGACATGGTTCAGTGAATCTGAAGAAGGGGAGGCAAAAATCTCCAGCGAACAACGCAAAAGGACGGGAATGCGATGAACCGTGAAAGAGATGGGGAGTGGTCACCCTCAAAGCTGGGAGGACAAACAGTAGCAAGTTAAAGGTAATATATCGGATAAACTCAGTTAGTTCCAATTATTTTTGTCTGTGACTGACTTGAGGCGCTTGAACAACATCCTAGGAAATGGCAGCAGTGAATCCAGCACTAAAAGGTGTTATATTCCTTATAGGTTCCCATTCAAACATGCTCAGGATGGAGTGCAATTCCAAAAGACACATGTAGATGAAGGCATCATCCGAGGACACACCATGTAGGTGATGTGCCGTGCTAAGGAACATGTAGGAGAAAAAAGGACTCACATAAGGACACATAATATAGGATGAAGTGCCTTGTCCAAAGGACACAACTTAGGATGGAAGTAACCTGGTGGCCATCACCACTATATAGAGGGTGGCAGCAGGAAACCAAACATCGGGTGACCTCATATTCTTATAGCCACACATTCAAATGTTGCTCAGGATGGAGGCCTTATCCCGAGGACCACACCCTGTCGATGACGGCCTCATCCGAGGACACACCATGTTGGATGAGTGCCTCGTCGAGGAAACAACCATGTAGGTGAAGTGACCTTATCTAAGTACACATGTAGGAGTGAATGCCGTCGTCAAAGGACACATCATGTAGGGGGTAGGATTTGGCAGCAATAGCAAATTGAGTACCCTCTTTTCCCATTTCGTGTTGAGGATTTTTTTCATATGGAATGGTACCAGAGGACTCGAAATCAGGGCCCCAAACTACAATTGTGATGGCTTATTAGTGTGTATCAGAAGTACTCAGCCAAATGAGTTTTTATAAACTTTTGAACACAAGTGCCGTGGCAAGTTAGAAGTAGCTATTCCTTCTATCATGCTGGCTCATATACTTCAGCTTGATAGCGTATGTCTTGAGGCGGATCCACCCAGTCCATCTTGAGTTCTTTGTTAAATACAGTACTTTGCCTATCGGAGCGGCTGCATTTACAGCATTACCTGGAAGGCAAGAATTCACAGTGGTTATCTGCTGTGTTCAAATAGTATAGGACCAAAATGCAATGAGGATGATGACTCAGTGCACTGTGACAGGGACTGGATACGTATGCCTTGGAATGAGAGGACACTGATGGTATGACTCCAAAGAAATTCAACATGGAATCAGGGATGCTGGGGTTTTGCAATACATGCATGTTGTTCACCTACTTTTGGTGGGGATTTAATGTCTTTGTAGAAATCTCATCCCAGGAGTCGTCACTTTTTTGTTTTGAAGTTTGCAGTTGACTCCAGGTAATGACTGCCAAGCTGTGAATAAAGTAGGAGGGCTTGTATTGTCTCAAAGATTGAAGCCAGTGTAACTTATGTTTTTGAGTGTTGTGAAACATGATGTAAACCAAGGTTGGGCGCAGTTCTGCTCCTTTGCCAACCTTATCATGAGTTAAACCTCAGCTTTTAGATGTTGGTTTCACTTTCCTTATACAACAGGTAATATATCTGCATGAGTCTCTCAGCTGGATGAAATGAATAGGATGAGGATGGTGGGCACCATGGTAACAGGACCATGCAGGACTCAGCCCAGACGAGCAATGGAGCGACGGGCGTTGATCTAGCTGTCCTGCTCACTGAGTGATACGGAAGTGACGAGGTACTCTCAATTGTACATTAAAGGACCTTTGTCAATAAATGACATGGCTATTCTAACTTCAAATGGTTGGAATGAGGGGACTAGTGATCCAGTCAAGATCAGTATTATTTTGGGCATTAGTCAGTGGACATTGTGGTGGTGAATGTGACAATATTTTACAAAATGAGCTCTCAAAACAGAATCAAAACCACGTTTGTCTTCTCTGCGAATCGGGATCAGAACTATGTTTGTGCATGGGAAGTGTTACCAGAGCTATCCCATTTTTCCCCTCTCTGTTCCACTCAAACAAGCATCAGACTGGATCGCCAGCAATCATGTTGTCAGATGCCATTGAGAAGGGTTTGAGAATGGTTTGTTGGTCCGTGGTTTTGAATCCACCAAATTCCTGCAGCCCACTTGGTAATTAAATTCATGTTGGTACTGCAGGACCCAGAGACAGGCCTACCATTGCAAGTCCACCAGATGTTTAATTTATTGATATCAGCACAAAAGTAGCAGGGAAAATGGTGTCTTTATAACCCACCATGTCATCAAGACAGCTCGATAGGGAAATTTTAGGGGACATCCGATAGCAAATGTGATATAGCTAGTAAAATATGGTATTCACCACAAGGCTCAAAAAACTTTTGGAAGAATTCACAACATAACTCACCTGAACATTAGGCAGTAATATGTTCAGGGGAAAAAGGTGTAGATCTATATATCAGATATATATTATATATATATATATATATATTATATGCATATATCCGCATTGTATTGTATGTATGTAAACCTTCCGATAACAATATCGGCCAAATTCACAGACATAAGAAGATACACTTTGAACAACAGCAACAACAAGTTACTGCCTAAAAACTTTTGGAGGAGTTTTACTAAATATTACCTAAAATGTAGACTATCTAGTATAAAATTTGGAATTGTTTGGACTTTTTCTTGGATAACTGGGCGGACCTATCACTTTCATGGAGTGTACTGAAAATACATATGACCATGCTAACATTCGGAGAAATGGTAAACTAAACCCCTGTGATATAATGTAGGCTTCTTCAGCTGTGGACAAACCCTCTCTCATGGGCGAGGTGAGTGCTGGAAATTGGTGGCATTGGGACAACTAAAATGCCTTTGTTTCTCTGGAGAAGACCTATTGCAAATGTCCCGTAGCTGTACGACATGACCCCTTAAATGATTGATATTCCTGTGTATACAATGATGTGACTGCTATAGATGTTCATCAGCAACTGTGAAACAAAACTCTTTCAGACAAGCATTTGTCAAATTGATCAAGAAAAATGACTGTTGATAACGTGTGAAGCTAGTAGTACCCCTTCCTTGGGACATGGCTAATATTGGCCCTGGAGCAGGACAGTGCTCTAAGGACAATTTGTATAGTAAGCCACACCCACCACCGGGAATGTGCAAACTTCCTCCTACAGATATAAAGAGTAAAATATATTAGACATTGCTATATGAGTTGTATGTGAGATATTTCTCGAACAGATACCTTTAGAGAACTATTTGTGCTTCTGGTATGAGGCAGCGAAAGTGAGTCTCTAAAAAAGAATTCTCTTTTAGCATGCAAAATATGGCTGAGAGTGGTTAGTGTTATCAGTGTTTTATGTGTCTGGACCATCTATGCCAGCAGTAGTTATTTTTCTGATACAGATCGCTCAGCAGTGATGAAGAATCCACACTTCTACCCACTTTTGGTTTGTATAGGAAATGAGCGATGTATTATTGAAGGGAAACTTCAATACAAGAGTCCCGATGAACAGAGCGAGCCTTGAAATAAATATGTGATATATGTATGTACCTTACCGTATAGTGACAGCGTCATACTGACCCGTTTTTTATTCTTTCTGATAACCATACAGAGGTGTAGTAACAATCCGTTGTTCCTTATTTAGGCTGTATTCATCCTGGTTCATATCAAGAAAATTTATATTTATGTATTCCAGTGATAACTTATACATCAACAGTAATGCGCAGAACAAAATTGAGTGTCCGCACTGGACGACCACGCTATGCCGGATCCTCCCATGCCAAGCTTGAATTGGAGTGATACTGAGATGGTGAAGGTTGTTACAGGAATGTTTTTTTTTTTTTTTTTTCTTTTTAGAGCTCGCCATGATCGCGGTTGTCTGGACATTCATTCAAACAGAATTACCAATAATCTCTAAATTAAACGAGCCCTAGTGAGGTTTGATGGCGATTCTATCGAATGTATGCATTGCATGGAGTATGGCAGTCGCTCTCACGTGGTCCAGGAATGCAAGGCATTCATGAGATATTCCTGATAAATCACTTCATATAACTGTATCTGTGGTATCTGTATCACATGGCTACACAATCACTTTTTCAAAGGATTTCCCACACAGACACTCCGGAGTCTCTATGATTATCTAATTGAAGTTCCTAGCAGAACTCATCAACTCCAATTTCACAGCATGTCAGCATCTGTTGTGGACTGGTCTTCATTTTCCCTCATGTTTACCTTCTTTCAAAGCTTGGCCAGGACGGGGGTACAGTGTGGACACCCCTTCAGTGTACATGTTCTCGGATATATGGTATTTGTTACATCGGTATTTGTTACATTGCTTTTCGTTTGTAATATGGGGCCTGCTAATCAGAATTTTGGGATCAACATGCTGTTCATTCTGAGCTTACCTCTACACTGATTCAATCTAACAAGTGGAGAAGAATATCTCAAATTTGCATTAGAAATACCTCATTGTGGTATTTCTAATGTCATTGGTCATATAGCCAGGATACTGATTTCTGTGATAACCATGTCTCCATCATGTGTCTTTGGTATACTGGAAGAAGCCAACCTGGTTCACTTCACTCCTACACCTGTCCAGACAAGACAGAAGGTTCTGACCTACTGGCTCTCTGCATCAATTGATAATTCCCCCCCCCCCCCCCCCCCCTGCAGGGATACAGCTGCTCAGTGTGACAGCAGTAAAACCATGGTCATCAGTTGGGAAATCTTCTCTGCAGGGCTGCTTCTGAGGGGGGAATTTTACCCTGATAATGAATGAATATTCACGGCATGATTGCAGCTTTCTTCCTGGGTTCTTTTCCTTTTGGTTCGAGTGGTATGTCGTTGTGTGCAAATTACCATTCCTCATCCCAGCCCACCGTCTGTCATCGGTCAAGGATCATCCTTGCTACTTGCTGTGCTGCTTGATAATCGCACTGCAGGTTTCCCAAACCAGCAATAATACTGCAGAAGAGAACTGCTGTCCTGGTTGGCTGGTCATAGATTCTGGACATCAGTAGTACACTTGGGTGTCATGTGTATGTCCTGATAGCCGAGTAGTAGACAAGATCTGAGAACCGCCCGCCTGTCCGTGGAGCTGGTAGTGTACATATAGCCACATGCACATACATTGTATCCATACATCAAGCAATCATCATGTGATGATACCAGACAACGTGCAATACTGCACCTGGATACAATGATTGTAACAGTTTGTAGGTTCATTTGCAACAAGTTTCAGGCCAGTCAATATAACTAATTTAATTAACTAATTTAATTGAACAAAGTTGTCAAAACTTTTTTCAAAACTTTTCTATTAGTAGGTGATGCAAATGTGTTGAGAATAGATCATTATTGCATGGTTGAGATGTATCATTGACCATACACAATGTTAGATTGACTGTAACATCCTTGGATAGATTCGCTTGTATACAAAAATCTAACATTATTCCTAGCATTATTCCACGAACTTGTCTCTCGATCAAATGTTGTAGTTCCACAATACCCATGTAGCAACAACTGGAATTTTTACAAAACCCTACCAATCTATCAAAGACTATACCACATTAGGAAGCAATCACGGTTTTCCTGCTGTCTGTCTGTCTGCATTGTTGTCAAATACTTTGCTTACACCGGAAGAACTATTTTGTTTATTTGCAAGCCGAATGCAGACTTTCCATAGGCTTTTTCTTGGTATTAAGGGTCCTTAGGTGATGTATGTCAGATTATTATACATCCCTTCCACATAGACGATAGGAAAGTTGCATACAGCAATCCCTGGCCTGTGTTGAAAAAAAAAATGAAGAATGGACCAATGGATCTATAGTCCTTTACAGGCCTTCCCTACACTCATTCCAAAATATGCGAGGATACCCAAACCTGACAAAATACTCAATGTTTTCTGCTAAATATCTGTGATGCTGTCGGTTAATGACAACAGAACTGCTGCTATTGTGGTAAACGTTCTCATTTCATTGTTCAAAGCACAATTGCAGTGCTGTTGCAATTTCTAGACAATACAAAAAAGGACCACACCAGTGTTCTTGATTAAAACAGGCTTCTAAAATTGTTTTCTAATATGTAAATAATTAAATGGTAAGAAATATTTTTTCTTAATTGTTATCGCTTCATCTCAGTTTGATGTTTTTTATATGCTTGTATTATTTTTTTGGCTTCTGTACATTCAAAAGTTGACACATTTTGTACACATAAATTTGAGAGGGACGGTGGTGGAGGGAAAAAATAGAGGAAAAATGGTGGATGTATATGTTCAAGGGAAGATATGTATGTAAGGTTGTGTATTGTTCTGCAATATGTTAAGTACTGACGGTATTCGTGGTCATTATATGCTGATCTATAGCAGGTTGATAATAAAAAATCAAGGAAACTGCCTCAATCGTCCCATTTCATTCTTAGTTTGCTATGTTATCTATATCAAGATAAGATAATAGAACAACTTGGGAACAAACGTTCGTAAATTCACAGATTTCATTTATGGTTCCTAACATTGGAGGTTCCGGTCTAATTTGTGGACAAGGAGCATGTGTGTTGTGACAATTCATCCATATGGTTGCATCAGACATTTTAAATTGAGCTATTTGAAGAAAAAAAAAACCCACAAAAAACAACAATAGAGAACCAATGGTTCAGACGCTCATACCACATACAAACTAATGCCACACTGCACCAGATGTATCTGTTAAGAGTCATAGTAAGGGGGGGGGGGGTAAGTTTAGTATCTAATAGTTATGGGAATGTTTTTTTTTTTTTTTTTACAGCAGAATCCTCCTGCAACGAAAACCAGAAAAAGCCAAAAGGCTTAGTGATTTTTGTACTGATCCTGCTCGATCAAGCTAGCATTATAGTCACCTTCACATGCTTACAAGATTCACAATAGGGATCATGTATGGGGAACTCACATACAGAGTTCATCCATCCATCAATTTGTCACAATATTACCAAACTTGCCCCATAATGGCCCCAGTATACATGTACTCCTTGTAAGAAAGCTGCATACAAAATTCCAACCTGGTCAAACCAGTCATTCTGGACTGGGAAAGATTTTTCAGACTTTGACCTTTGTTGACCTCAGATTACCTCTGATAACCCAAAACAATAGGGATTATGTACCCACTATGGGGGGCAGGGGCCAAATACAAGTGCGGTGAGCGTCTCATTCACCGGGGGGCCGATACGTTATGTGTTAACCGCTGAAATTGGCCCCATATCATTTTTTTCCCCCATGCCTGATTACCCAGATACCTAGGGTTCTTGCCTTACACTGGAAAGCTGCAACACCAATTATCAACTTGATCGAACCATGCATTCTGGACAATATTGTGTAAACAAGATTTTCATACTTTTGACCTCTCTTGACCTTCAACATGACTGAAAGCAATAGGGATCATGTACTGGCAATGGGGAACCAACATACCAAGTATGAGCTTCATCCATCCAGGTGGGGTTGAGTTATTGTGTTTTGCTCAAATATAATATTTTTCCCAGAACTGGCCCATGTTATATACCAAAAACAATAGGGTTCTTGTACTCCTCATAAGAAAGCTGCATAACTTATTTCAACCTGATCGGACCAATCATTCTGGCCTCATCGTGTTAACAAGATTTTTCAGACTTAGACCTCAAATGACCCTGACCTGTTCCCACTAAAACAGGTTCATGTACTCAATATAGGGAAACCATATAACCATGATGTATGAATTTCATCAATCAAGATGGGCTGGAGTTATTGTGTTAACATGGCTGCAGGTCCCTCCGCTCCTCAGGGATCAAACAAAGCGATGGACGAGGGTTCTTGCGTCTTCACTTCATGGTTTCGCTGTAATGCAGTGGATTTTCTGAGGTTACTTAATATGGGTTTGGTATGGTATATTGCATTAAGTCTCAGCTGTCACTTTAGCCAGGATCTGAGGAAGTGGTTGGGTCCCAGAGTTCACTCACTGATAGTCCTTTCGAATGGCGACGTAAAATGGAGGAACCAGGAGGTGGTTGGGATTGGGTACACCCCTGCCTCAATATTATCTGAGCACTAGCCGAGGAGAGAAGGCGAGTCATCGCCAGTGCTAATCCACGATCCATGCAGCCAGGGTTCCTAGATGAGCCTCAATCGGCTGAACTTGTAGAAATCAAATCCTGAATATTCCATTCAAAGCATGTGTTCAATAATGGCACCCTGTTTCAGTATATCACTTCTTGTTAATATTCATGTGGGATAGATGTGCCCAGTCCAACGGCACTGAGGAAAAAGCCCTTAGGCTTTCAATGGGTACCATACACGCAAAACTTATTCTGTAGATCGGAGCTCTGCTGACTGAGCTAACCTCAATCTCAAAAGAAAAACAAAACAAAAACGTCAATGGAACAAGAAGGCAATAGTTTCCTTTATCATTTATTCAACATTGTACAAAATTTAAATTCAATCAGGACCATAATGGAATAGTGAACAGCTTGCCATTGTGGCATCGCTGGTAACCTAGGAATGAACACTCAATGAAATGTACCAACAGCCACATCTATTGCCAAGATGGAGCAAACCAAGGAGTATAAAAAGCAGCCAGGGTTACAAGAGTCGACTCATCAAAGTAGCACAGTCTCTAAATGGCTAGACTGCAGGGTGATTATCATGGCGCCATAGATGTATCCCACTAAAAACCTCAATATCAATCTAACTGGACACACAGATCTGCCAGCAGATACTGAGGATACAGCAAAACAACTCACCAATTTGTACAATCAGGGTCAATTAGTATGACACAAGAGAAGCACTGTGATTGATTCTCTCAAAAAATGGGCCCAGGCACCACTGGTAGTATTTTGTGAGAGTACCCCTAACAGAACTTTCGGGAGTGCAATCCAATTAAGTTACTAATTGAGGTGGATTAGTACAGTTATATCAAATCCACTGTCACTAGGCCATAATGTGCGGAGCATACATTTGGATCTTGTCGAGAATAGCAAAAAAAAAAAAAATTTCAGCATCGTGAAATAGTCCTCTGATAAGGCCGTCTTGACTTACCTTATTAGGTTTGAACAATGTCTGAGGGAGCTAACAGAACAAACGGGGAAAAATCGGACACAATATCTCCTAAATAAAAGTGGGTTTCCCTCCATCGCAATCTGGGTTGAAGGGGAATTAAGAGGGTTTCTCTCCTTTTTTTTTTTTTTTTTTTTTTTTTTTTTTTTTTTTTTTTTTTTTTTTTTTTTTTTTTTTTTTTTTTATTTTTTTGTCATTTATTTGTTTTTTTTTTTTTTTTTTTTTCTTTTTTTTTTTTTTTTTTTTTTTTTTTTTTTTTTTTGGCCCATAAAATTTTCTGTGAAACCAAGTAGTAAATGACTGGTTTTGAGGACCCTCGATCGCTCTTGTCCTGAACCCTGATATGGACCCTTAGAACTGCTAGGCTGGGTGAAAATAATCTCCTGAGAGCAACGAGGTGTACGATGTAATGTACTGAAAGCTACCTGACAATACCATACATAATCGTATCATGTGACGAGGGCACATTGGTCCAATGTCTAGAAGGTCAGCTAAATTCCAAGACTGCTTAGTGAGAGTACTAGCCAACCACTGTTGGTACATCCTATTGTTTGTACAGAGAGGGTGGATTTACAACCAATCATTATCCATGCAATAATTTCAGCAAGGGTGCCATTGCAACATGTAACTATTATTCCAGGTTTTTCTCATCACTGGCCATCATGTCACACATTTCAGATAATTTCCTTGTTTGACTTTTTGAAATCAGGTTGTTTATAGGTGTTCCAACTTTTCTCTGTGATTCCTTGCCAGCGGCAAGAGAATCTATGATAATTTTGCGTATGTTGTGTGGTTTTGTGTGTGGTGCGTCTGTTGTGTGTTGTGTGTGTGCACCCTTGTCAGGCACGATATCTAACGGACACAAACAGGTACCAACTTCAATTTAGGTATGTGGGTTGGACATATGGGAGGAAGACCCTATTGTTTTTGGTCCAGTTCAAGTTCATTCAAGGTCATGAGAGGGCGAAGTTCAAAAAACTTGTTAGCACGATATCACGAATGCAAGTATCCTATCAAGTTGAAAATGGGTATGTGGTAGCATGTATGGTTGAGGATGAAGCCGATTTTTTTTGGTGACAGGTCAAGGTCACTCAAGGCACTATAGAGCGATCCCATGTACCGACAATGGAACATTTTAGAGAGGGCCGGCCTAATTGAAAATTTTTGTCTGTACCGCAAACAACATCTGATGACCTACTTGACCTCATTTGAGCTTTTGACCTTGTTTGACTCCTTTGACCTGGTGACCCTCAGTGCTAATTTTTTTGTGATGACCAATTCCTCTCCTCTTGTTGAGACAAACAAAAAGTTAATTAACAACTACCATTCTACCATACTCCTATCACAGGCTATCGTAGGTATGGACCTCTCTGAAATGTTGAGACTGCTGAAGCAACCCTGACTATAGACAATGTGACCCGATCTTCATGTATCTCCACCATGGAACATTTTAGAGGGCCGGCCTAATTGAAAGTTTTGTTCGTCTCAGGAAACTACTCTGGATGACCTACTTTGGACCGCATTTGATGAACCTTTGACCTTGTTTGAACCCTTTGACTTGGTGACCGCAAGTGCTAAATTTTTGTGTGATGACCAGATCCTCTTGTTGGACAACAAAAAAAGTTAATACACTACCATTCTACAATACTCCTATCACAGCTATCGTATTGATTATGGACCATCTCTGAAAGTTTGATACTGCCGGAAGCACCACTTGACTATAGCACAATTTGAACGTTTTGGCATTGCCATATTGAAATGAAGCATCAAAGAACATTTTAGAGGGCCGCCTAATTGAAAGTTTTGTCGTGTCCTCAAACTACGATCTGATGACCGACTTTGACTCTCCTTTGCCCCTTTTGCCCTTGTTGACCCTTGACCTGGTGACCCAAGTCTATTTTTTGGTGATGAGCACCAGATTCCTCTTGTTAGACACACAAAAAGTTATTAACACTACATTCTACAATATCCTATCACAGGCTATCGTATTTATGGACCTCTCTTGAAATGTTTGAGACTGCCCTGAAGCACGCTGGGACTATAGACAAATTTGACGATCTTCATGTATCTCCCACAATGGAACGTTTTAGAGGGCCGGCCTAATTAAAACCTTTGTTCGTCTCAACAAACTACATCTGATGACTTACTTTGACCTCAATTTGACCTTTTGACCTTGTTTGACCCTTTTGCCTGTGACCCGCAATGCTAATTTTTTGTGATGACCAGATTCCTCTTGTTGAGACAAACAAAAATTAATTACACTACCATTCTACAATACTCTATCACAGGCTATCGTATTTTATGGACCGCTCATCGAATGTTGAGACTGCCTGAAGCACCACTTGAGAACTAGACAAATTTGACGTTTGGCATGGCATATTGAAGAAGCATAAAGAGACATTTAGAGGGCCGGCGAATTGAAAGTTTTGTTCGGTCTCAGCAAACTACATCTGATGACTACTTTGACTCTCTTTGACCTTTTGACCTTGTTTGACCCGTTGACCTGGTGACCGCCAGTGCTATTTTTTGTGATGACCAGATTCTCTTGTTGAGACAAACAAAAAGTTTATTACACTACCATTCTACAATAACTCCTATCACAGGCTTATCGTAGTTTATGGACCTCTCTGAAATGTTGAGACTTGCGCTGAAGCCACCACTTGACTATAGACAACTTTGCGTTGGCATTGGCATATTGGAAATTAAGCATCGTAGAGGGATGTTGCAATGGAAAGTTTTTGTTCCTTTTCGGCAATCTACATCTGGTGACCTACTTTGACCTCATTTCATTTGTTTTGACCTTTTGACCTTGACTGCTAATTCAAGTGCTACTTTTGTGTGTTGACCAGCTTCCTCTTGTTGAGACAACAAAAAAGTTGATTACACTAACATTCTACAATACCCTATCACATGCAGGATCTTATGTTATGGGACCTCTCTGAAATGTTGATACTGCCTGAAGCACCACCTTGAACTATATACAAATTTGACGTTTGCAATTGGCATATTGGAAATGAAGCCTCGTGAGGGATGTTGCAATGGAAGTTTTGTTCTTTTCGCAAACATCATGTATCCCCCCAAGTCCACCCCTTGTGGTTGTTGCTGACTGAATAAATGTCGGAGCCTCCCATTTGTTTCACCTTTGGAAGCTCTGAAAAGTCAGTGGGCACTTTTCCACATACTGGGAGGGGGTATGTCCACTATTCCCCTCGGATTGTCGCCCACAGATAAAGATAGGGGGTGCCACTTTGTTTTACCTTTGGGTATGTCCTGTCCAACCAGCCCCCCACCCCCGGACAGAGATTTAGATATTATCGGGATTTTCGTCCCAACATCTCTTCCCATTCACTTTTCCCAAATATGGGAGGGGTGCATGTCCACTGTTATCCTACCCCCGTATTCCTCGTTCCGCCCACCGACAAATATAAAGGGATGCCACTTTTTCCTTTTTGTTATTTGTAACCAAGGAAAATTCCCCAAACTTCATAACTCCACTTCCATTTGTGGTGTGACAAATCCTGATTATGCTGTTTACAGTATATCAGGTCTAGACTTTGGATATTTTGTTTGACAGATGTTTTATTGCCATTCTTGTGTGAATAATGGTAAAATTAAGGAGGCATGTATGTGTTTCAGTAAGTGCAACTGCTTCAAAAACACGTGTATTTGATAAGTTGGAAGCTAAACCATATATAACAGGTCACCAGTGTAGTTAGCCCAGACAAACAAAATTTTCCATTATGATCACCCTCTGAAATATTTTGTTGGCAGACTGAGATAAGGGTTTCCTATGATGGACCTCACATACCTTGACCTGGAAACAACAAACATACGGTTTTCATCACAACCTCATCATATGTTATAACCAACACTCATTTGAACTCTGTACAGATTCAGTGCCCACTCTAAATTTAAATCCCATTTCAGTTTTTTAGACTGTCTTGACCTTCCACATTTGTTGAGTTAGCTTGTGATGGGAGTATCGTAGTACGGCAGTGCATTGGACCTTTTGTTTGTCTTAACAAGACGCATCCGGCAGTCACACAAATTAACACTCAAGGTCACCAGGTCAAAAGGTCATGTGAGGTCAAGAGGTCAAACTAGGTCAAAGTTGGTCCCAATGTATTTCGGTAAACAACAAACTTGCTATTGTGACAATCCCCAAACGTTTCGTTGTCAATAATGTATGACGATTCGCCAAATTTATTCACATTTCCGTAATTTAGGCTGATTGACCTTTCATATTCGGGAGATAGCTCGTCCTAGGAGTAATCCAAAAAGGTATGGTAGTGTAATTGACTTTTTTGTTTGGTCTTCAAGACGCATCTGACCATTGCAAAAAATTTAGGCGATCACGTCCCGAGGTAGAGGTCAAATGAGGTCAAAAATCCAATAGGTCAAAGTAGTTCACCAGATGTCTTCCCACCAGACCAACACAACTTTCCATTACGCAGCGCCAAAATGTTTCGTTGCCGGATAGTAGAACGATTGCATATGGTACCTTGAAATGACCTTGACCTGAACGAGAAAAATAATCGGGATCATCCTCACATACATGCTAACCCACCTACCGAATTTGAACTTGATAGTGCTCACGTTCGTCAGATATCGGCTGACCAAGCTTTGAACTTTGCCCTCTCATGATCTTGAATGAACCTTGATATACACCAAAAACAATAGGGGTCTCCTCACCATATATGCAACCCACCTACCAAGTTTGAACTTCATACCTCCTTGCGTTCGTCAGATATCGTGCTGACAAGGGTGTCACACAACCAACACACAAGCACACACACACACACACCACACTCGTCTCACAGACATGCTCACGTCTGTGGCATGGCGCACACACACATACCCCAACTTGATTCATAGAGATTCATTTTGCTTCGGCAATGAATCAAAAAGGGGCATAACACTATATTCATCTGTGGCAGCCCTAGGTTCCAGATTGATTGGCCCCTACGAATATGCTCCCTCATCATTTTCGACTGGACAAAATCGGTAAGAATAAGCACAACATTCATGTTTGCCATCTGAAGTAGTCGAGAAAAGACCGTTCCCATGACTCAAAACCACATCTCTACCTTCCTGTAAGACGGGGTCAACGGTTCTTTCTAGAACTAAAGAAGCCAAGCAACCTTTGTCCAAAATCACAAGAAAGGCAAGGAATCACTACGACTACGCATAGTTGCCCGTTCTTGTTTTCTTGTTCTAAACCCATGCAGGATTGACAACTTTGGCTCTTTCCAAGAGCTTGCAAGAGATTCAATCCATTTTAAAAACGAATCTCCATTAATTGTTCCAACAAAAAACCTTTACGGGGTTCATCAATCAAACATTCCACATTTTACTCATCATACACATGGAAGAAACTGGGGAATATGAATAGTCATGAGTCCTCTCCCATCCAGAGGCCAGAGCAAAAGCATGTTCTCTTTGCTATTAACGGCATGAGAAGTTTAATGGCTGTAGCAATCATTAAGAGTTATGAGCATGGGATATTAGTACATAACTGCTGAAGAAAGACTGCTTTATCTCAAATAGGACTCAGCATCTGCCTTGAACCAGTTTTTAGTTCATGCCGACATAAGGCCAATCACTAATTTGCAGTCTCTTTTAATAAATTAGGCATTTGATTACACAATTTTTGACCATGCTGCAATCGGACACTAAAACATACTCATTACTTACTTACCACATGTAGTTTCTCACCCTGCCTCTAGATCTAGACCTTCTTGCAGCCAACTGCATCCCACCCCAGCGGAGCACATCATTTTTCAGTGTATCCTGTGCTGATAAGTTTGGATTCACAACAGTGTATAGACAAGCGACCAATTTCTTCTAGAAGTGAGGATTGACTGTGCAGTCCAGTCATCGAGCCCTCTTGCCCCAAGAAAGCTTTCCAACCAGCACATCAGTGTATGCCCTTACCAAGCCAGTTTGGATTACAATCAACGGATAGAGCCAATACTCCCTAAAGAACATCTGGTGGTTCAGTCAACTCTGGCCTCTTTTGCAGCCAGAACTGCTTTTCCCATCAGCTGAGCCTTATTAACAGGTACCTATGCTGGCAGTTGGGATACAACAACGTAGTAGAACGCAATTCCTTCCTAGAGGGTTAAGAGGATGGGTAGAGTAAAGAGGAGACATTAACATACAATTAAGAAACAAATGAAGGTTCATCAACAAAAAAGTAAACTGCAGAAGATATACATTTCACAAATCAACCCCCAAGGTTTATTTACACTACCAGATAATGTGAGACAAAATATGACAACTGTACTAAAATCTAGAGAAGATTGAGCATTCCACCTCCTAGTAACACCCATGGAGAATGGATTTGGTCTGCATGCATTTTATGTGATACTCGTGAACTAGGGATTATCCTAGATGGAGAATGAATTTGTAGGGATAGTTAGCTGGTGGTTAATAAATGGAGAATGAATTTAGTTTATCTCTGTAGTATTTGGGTGATATTGGTGAGGTAGTGGTTGCACTTGCAAGATATCCCATAATTTTACACCCCTGAGTCAGACTTGTGACCGAGTCCATCCAATGACGAAGCTAAGTAATGCTGTTGCCTGCAGCTCATAAATTATTACAGGTGACTATGTTCTAATGCTCTGATGTAGTAAAGTTGATGAGAGAGCCACAGGGGAAGATGCAAAGCCTCTCATTGGAGCATGGATCTTGCGGAACGGCCAGCCTTACAATTATTATCAAGTTTTCAGCTACATCGTTCCCCCAATGGCCTGTGAGAGATTACAGCTCGTGACTGCCCCGAACATTCTATAAACACTGTTACCTGCCAGGCAAAGGATGAAAAGATGTGTGCTTAAAACCCGGCAGAATGGGGAGTTACCTCGAACATAACTTTTCAATCACGGTAAAGACGCAGGAGCCCGATCTATGCCCAGAGAAGCAATTGTGACCATTTTGAAAGAGCCAGTGCGTAAATGCAGTTTATACTCAGAACTAGAGCACTGATGGTGCTGTAGCTCAACCAAAAACGATGTCCAAAACAGTATGTAGCATTATTTGTTAAATGATCAAGATCATCAGGCTAAAAAGGCAGTTCAAACAATGGTCTAGTGTGCCCCTTAGTGACATTGACCTTGATCTTCCTATGCCAAAGATTTCTTAGAGTGAATAAAACATTGTTATACAGTTTGGTCAACATCAAGCTAAAATATTAATCGATAAGAAAAAAGGCAATTCCACACAGTGGCATATTGTACGAGACCTTGCCCTCACAGTGGTCAGAGCATGTCCCAAAGGTGAGTGAAACATTGGTTCCATCATCAATGTTTGGTCAACATCCATCGCAGAATGACTGTTTTGGGGTGAGAGTAATGCCTCTCTTCATCAGATGTTGCTGTTTTACTCTAAGGACTATATGACGTTACATCCAAAATCTGCTGAAAAAGCACCTTCGAAGGAACATTACACAGTTTTCAAGAAATCTAATGTACTTTGTAGGAGGAAATTCAATTTTGAAATGTTACACAAAATGGCCTATATTGCCACCTTTTATGACCTTGACCTTAAAACCCCCCCTGACAACACCGCGATTATTGATCACAGGATCCTTTCCTTTCCCATTCAGTTTTGCGATGCAACTTCTATAACTACATTTGACTAAGATGCACCAGAGATGTTGTTCTTAGATCATTGTAAAAACATATCAAAAGCTGACAATGTCTTCTTATATGTAGGACAGACAAAATCTTCCACTCTTGGGAGAGAGAGAGCACTGCAAGCAGAGTCTACTTTCAATGTAGTATTATCTAGCTATTGAAAGCATGTAGTATACCAGGGGTCTGTAGCAATGCAATGAGACACTTAGAGCATACCAAACCAAAGGTCTTACCTCAGCTCTGTTTGTCTGGGACTGAAAGAAGACAGCCTCTTTGTTCCTACACTGGGGGCAGGGGTGGTCCTCGGTCCTAGGTAGGGTAGGGTCTGCTATCACGTCCCCAACAATTTGGGTCAGCTCACTGTGAACAGTACAAAATACATTTGTAGGAGACTACATTCATTGACAAAAATGACATACCCGCATGGAAAGGGTCGAAGTCGCCGGTGGAAAAATTGATCCAAGTGATTGAATGACGATTGAAGTCGGATGATTAAATCTTGAAGGAGAAATTCTGACAAATTTTGAAGCCAAGATGCTCAATTAGAGACGAAACGTCTGACAAAGTGAGAAGGGCGATAGGGCGGCCAAACCTGGACTTTTGTTATTGCCATATGTTCAATGGCGTGTGGTGAATTATCATTTTATGGACTAGGTCCCCCCCTTGCGAAACAAATACAATTGTGGGGGCCGGCTTTCTTTTTCGAAAATTTGCGGACTGATCACAATTTTCTTCAAAATAAAGTGATTTGGCTGCTCTATTTTTTGACTGAACAAGGTTTTTTCTGTCTCTTAGTGAGGTATCAAACTCTGGCATTCATTTTCAATATCATTGATGCTTTACTTTCTGGATAGTTCAAAGGCTGAATGGAACTTAATAAAAATTTCACAAATGGCTGTAGAGCAGCAGTCACTCCTAGGAATGTTATATGCTAATATGCATCCTTTCAACAAATGGTGGATTCACGACTAAACAAAGACTAATGGGCCTAACAGGTACAACTAATGCAATCTAATACTCAATCATATGAAGCGGATCTTTGGGAGTGAGCAAGCAGAACGAGATGGTTCTCCTGTGAACTGACACAATGAGGAATATTGATGCAAGAGCATTCATAAGAACCATATGGCTCATACTTAAGAAAAAATCCAGATCGGTGAGGTGGCAGAACGGTAGAATGTCCACCTGCATGCCTGAGGTCCCTGGTTCAAACCCTAGTGTCGTCACAGACACCAACTTTCATCACCCGCTCTACTTTCTCGTGCAGGAAAGTGGCTGCAACGATGAGCTTCCCTCTCGTCTGTCGAATGGGGACGTTAAATGGCGATCTGGGAGCAGGAAATCCCACCCCTGCCTCGCTACTCAGGGCACTCTTCGAAAAGAGTAGGCGAAATTCGCCAGTGTCCTTCACACCCAAAACTGGCCCCTACAATTTCCAACTAAGGAGCCTTAGTCAGCTGCAGCACCTTCGGGTGAAGCATAACACAAGGAGTGAGGTAAACTTGAATTTTTAGATTCGTTAATAACTATTTGGTAAGTTGCAAGTGAAGAAAATGCACTTTTCCGATTGCAAAATCGGTGAAAACATTACTGATGAGCAGTGACTTACTCTACTTCATGAGTGACCTTATTAACATAAACGCACATGTTGTCCGCCTCCTGCTGAAAGTCACAATTTCTGCACTGGAAGAGAAAGAGAAAATGTATATACCAGTGATCATGAGTGAGGAATATCTGAACACATGGATGTTATTTATTGAATAAGCCTAAACTACCAAACAGCTCGGAGGTATAGAGGAGATTCTCCCCATAGCTCTATCATTAGTTCATTACAGTAAGGCCTATTTTTAGACTGTCACTACTCTTAGAGAACACAACTAATTCATCCCATCTTTCCAGATATTGTTGATAAGTATGGGGGGGGGGGGTCAAGCCAGATTGCTTGACCTGAGGAAGGCACATTCAAGTGTGACTAGATGCTTTCTAGTCATGTGTTCTCACGAGTTGTATCAAGATTTCTGTATTCAACAGAATATTCAGTGTTGTAGTCAAATTCAATAGAATTGAATATTTTATTCAAAATTAATGTGTCTTTTAGGAAGTGGGAGAGGTGAGATACAGACATTTTGAGTGCAAAATGCATTATTCTCTCCCATGGCTATTCATGGCCGTTCAATACCATTGAGGGCCAATATGTTCTTAAAACATTAACATTGAAGCCTGCCTGCCTCACACTGTACGGAATTTGGCGACTGCAAGGTTTGAGGGAGGACCATACGGCCATTACGCCGCCATAAGCCTTGAAAAATTGGACTGCAAGATTTTGAACGAGTTTTTATGGATTCTGCAAGACCCATATAGTTTTGCAAGGGCAATCATTTAATCAGGCATGTGCAGTTGGGCAACTGAAAGTAGTACCGTTCATGCTTTGAGTGCACCAACTTTCTTCAGTAGTTCTTGGGAGGCACTACTTGCAAATGCTTATGGTCGCTTGCACTTTCGCAAGCGGCCACAAAACTCGGATAATGATAGGCATTGCGACCTTGAACTCTGCACAGTGTGAGGTAGGCTCAACTGTATTCCTGACAAATGGTTTTGGATCCATGTAGTGTCCTGGGTAAGACTCCCCATCCTGACTATGGTGGTAGGCAACTGGCATACCGTTTATGAAGGTAAGTATCTCTTGGACCCCTCCTTCAACTGCATTACATCATAGACACATCACTTCATTCTGTGTCCTTGAGTAGGCTCTTTATTCTGACCGCTTATTTTGAGGGGGAGGCAACTGGCCTTGAGTAAGGCTTCAGTAATTATATATACCATTGTGTTAAATAACTCAACATTCGCAGAAGGTTGAGAGTTCTGTTTTTCGTTTTCACCATAGAAACATCAACACCTAGCAACCCAACACAGCACTTCTCCTGAGCATTTTTCCTAATTACCATATACTGCTCCCAAAATCTGATCAGTTCGTGTACACAAGGTATCTCATTCACTGAATTGTATCATCTTTATACAAGAAAACATGTCATTTTTCTGCCAATTAGTAGACCATTCGGGCTGAAAGTTAGAGCTGCATGTCAACACTTGAGCATATACCTCCACAGAATGTCAGCATGAGGGCCTTGATGGTTTGGGATGCAAATAGACAGACAGCACAGACAGACACACACACACAATACGTGGATCCAGGTCCTCCTCGAAAGAATACAGGCAAAACAGAAAATAATTCACAGCATAACATACTACAACTACATACTAACACTTGGAAGCATTGACGGTCCTCTCCTGATCATTGGTCCACAGTAAGCGGGGGTCCAAGGCTATATATACATCAATAACCCAGGGTATTGATGAAATCGTAAACCAGGGGGGCTACTGGTGGGGGCAAATAGCCCTGGTCTTCACTTTCACTTGGTCCTATTTAGTAGGCCCACGAATAAATAAATTATGCAAAAAGCACTATTGTCAATGTTTGTTGGCAGACTGACCTTCAGTGGTATGTAGTGATGCATGTGACTAGGTTTTAATGCCTCTGGGGTTGATTTTTCTCATTGGACAGCCATGTCCTCCTCAATGCAGAAGTCGGGAAAGTGATCAAATCCCCTGGTCCTACCAAAATAACGCCTGGTCCCTGCCAGATTCCATGGACCAGGGGCTCTTTTGAAAGGGCAACCTGGACTCTTGACCTTCAATTCGATCCCTGTCTCCTATAATCGAGAATGTTCTCCACATTTGACTGGAAAAAATTGCCCTAGGCTCAGATGATTTGGCATCACAGCCTGGAAACAAAAATATTTTCAATTAGTGATAATACTTACTGCATACAGGAGTACTTGGTCTTTGTCCTCTGTTGGTACAGCATGTTGTTGCCTATAAATAAAGAAATGATAAAAGCAGGATAAAACAGTGCAATTGATGTTTGAGGGGGAACAACAAAAATGGGTCCTAACAAAATACTTTTCATTCTAAGGTAAAAACGCTGCGCACATTTCAGCATCATATCACTTGACTAAATGCATATCAAATGGATTGTTGTTTGATGACAGAAGTGATAGCATTCAGGCGACTCGTTGGGATTCTCAATGCCATCTGAAATTAAAAGTTTGGGGCAAATTATATGAGTTCAAGTTGCCATTTTGCGAACACTGCCCCACACAAGTCACAAGGGCACCGCCAACGTGAGAGTATTAAAGGGCACCGTGCCATTTTTTGGGGGGGGCCAAACTTTGAAAAAGTTAAAACATACAGTAGGAAATACACCCGTCCACAATGAACGGCACTTCCAAATTTGATTAGCCAACACAGAGGCTCATGCGTGCAACAATCGTAGTTACAAGAAAGAGTTCTGTAAGGTTGGTTCAGATATCCTATGGAAACCTTATGGATTGTGACAAGCGTGGATCGGGATATAGTCCCCTACACCACAAAAAGTGAATAGGCCTTTGCATTTTATGGAAAATGTGGGGTAACAATTTGCGATTCGAGTTGGGGCACGTCCTCACTTTAGCGGGTTAATTATTTCCCACTGACAATGCCAAACTAACGTATTTTTAGTAGTGTTAGGAAAACTGGGAACCCACTAAGGTGGTTTTCCGCGATCAGTATCACCATGACGTTAAACGTAACCGTAAAACTGGTGTCCTCATTTTCTGCGATTAGCCCATTAGCGTAGATCCATATTTAGAACAGGATGGGGGGATGACATCACCCCCAAGATTGACACCCATGGGTCAGCATATTGACAAAGCAGTATTCCGTTCTACACCTCCCCGGCGTGGCGTGGACACCTCTCGCCAAACTTTCCAAGCGCTGCAAAGTACGGATGTAGTGCAGCGTCTGGTGTGGCCACCCCTCAAGCCTACCAGGCCTAGCCTAGGCCTCAGGCTCAGGCACTCTCAAGGTGTGTTGGCAACTTGGGCATAGCTAGCTACTTGGGAGTACTGCCTACATTACATCTGAGGGGCCCGTGGCCTAGCCTCTAGCCTACCAGTAGTACCATACTCGACCATAGTGTACTGTGCTAACCATTCTTGGCAAAATTTAATTCCTACGAAACTCGGGCTCTTCGTTTCCGCTGATTCTTGGCGATCGAAATCATAGTCATTAACTTCTAGTACTAGTTAAACTAGAATGTGATCTATTATGAATCATTTCTAGTCTCACTCTTTGAACATTCCTCACGAGCCACAAGCTTGCTGTGCTTACTTGCAAAGTAACTTTGAATGAATGTGGTAGTTCATATTTGCATCCACGTCAGATAGAGTAACTTCTGTCCTGAATATGATTGCGGCTTTCCCCTGTCTGCCCAAAATCAGACGTGATATATCGGGTATCACTATTCAAAATGGCAGCATCCATGGAGAGGGAACGAAAGCAACGGTAATCAGCAATCACTAAATTTTGATTTTTTTGTGGGTTTGGAAGGCAAGTTATTCATTATAGTATTCAAGCCTGAATAACAACTGAAGGAACTGAAGCCTAACAGTTAGGTGACAGTGAGTGCTAAACTTTGAAGTTAGGCCGAGTGACAGAATATGTAGGCATAGGCCTAGGCTAGTGTTGACAGTGTTGTTCACAAGGAATGTATTGTAGGATAACCCTAAGCTGACGATGTCACGTACAGTATACTGGCACGACCCTCAGTCCGTCACCTAACTGTCACGTGACATCTCTGCGTTTATAATGCATTATGTAATACATGCAATTAGACCCACAAGGGGTTACAGCAATTCAAAGTCAAGTCGCACCATAGTCACTTGAAATGTTCTCTCATAGACTACCATCTTATTGTGTGCCCAAAAATTGGGGATCCTAGAAACTCATTTCAACATGCCTGCCAACATGCGAAACTCATTTCATAGGGGCACTTTGTGTTAGCAGTCAATGGGACAAGCCAGAAGATTTACGATATTTCACTCATTTGTGGTGTATCGCCACTAAATACATTTTGTTCTCGGTATTCTACTTCACATAAAAATTGTGAAATTCAATGAAATCTGATTTTTCAAACTCGAATGTGGCTGTTTTTCCCATCTCCGAACACAGCCTACCATGATAAACAGTGTAGGATGGACCTCCATGGAATGCATATTGGGCCTAAATTCCTAAAACCAAAAATGGGCCTAATTGCTTGATTGAGTTGGAAATTGTGTGTGCGAAACTTATTTCATTGTGATAGCAGTCAATGCACCCCCCCCCCCAGGTTAGTACTCATTTGTGGGTGTATTGCAAGCAAATCTTATTTTTATTCTACTTTATTCCATATATAAACTGTGACAGCTAGGTTTTCATGGAAGGGCCATATGAGCAAAAAATGAAAAATAAAGGCTTGAATTGACCTGGAACAATCAGATTTTAATCAAGGTTAGATGTTGATGGAGCTGCAACAGGGGTATGCAATTGCATTTTTGACAGCAGACACCTATTTCCTGGATGCCAGAGGATATTCCATGCCAAAAGAGTGATGCCTCAGCACGATTGAGACACCACAATGCAGTCTTTGTACAGAACAGCTCCGTCCAGTATATACAAGCACCTCCTTACCCCAAATAATTCACAAAGGTCTGGTGGTATCTCTTGCCATAAGTCTTCTATGAATGAGAGTAGCTGTAGGCTAGTAGCAGTGGTCACATGTTGACATACAGACATCATTCATGCATTCACACCATTAGAACCGATGTAATTTAGCCACCATTACACAGCACCACCCCATGCAGGAATATGTCGTCCTCACATAGACTCGGTCCTCATTCACTGTGCCCTTCATACCAAAGTTACAACAACAAACAAATTAGAGTGACTATCTACATTCCACTCCTCTACTACACACTGAGCGTGGGAACTCTCCAGCATCTACTGAACTAAAATATTGTTACCAATGATAATCATTTTTGGTTCCTTGACGAGTCGGAGGAACCTTGCTGTCTTGAGAGAGTGTGTGTGTGTGTTTAGTATGTATGTGATGCTTGGCTTGTGAACATGATAACTCAACCCCACCTGAAAGAATCAGGCTTATACTTGGTATGTGGGTTCCTCAAGAGTAGCTGAACTCCTTGCTTCTGGGGTCAGGTTATGTAAGAAAGCATGCAAGGCCAATAGTGATCAAAGCCTGTAAATCTTGTGAACACGTCAAGTCCAGGATGATTGATCTGATCAATCTGCACTTTGGGTCCTTTCCATTGGGAAATCTTGTAAATGTGAGAGAATTAATTTTGGCCAATTTGTAGCAGACAAATCAGATTCTTCCAAACGGCAACCAAAGAAAATCTGGATTCCTTGGATGTCCCTGTTGAATAGGTGGCTTGATTCCTCTCCTCACTTTTTTAAGAAAAGCAAGTATCCACTGTTGATAGTACAGGTTAGTTATCACTTCAGTTCGCTTCACCAAGGATTCCTGAACTTGGTGGGTTGTGTATGGCCTACCCTAATAGTCCCAAGAAATTCAAAATTTATCTCAAAGTCACTCGAGGTGATTCAACAGGTCAATTGCGAAACTTTGTTAGAATACTGGCAGCAAACTCAGTGGATGTGGTCTGCATTTCGTTTGGAGTATTTCAAAGTGTAAATTGTGGACATTGGAGGTAATTCAATGTGTCTAATTTGCATGCACTAAAATTTCCAAGGTTTGTTGATTCCTATGAACCTCAGTTTGGATGTGTTCCCCACCTCAAGTCCTGAGATAAAGTTGAAGAGGTGGGGGTCCAAATAATTTTCCACTCAACTTGTATTTATGCCTGTGATAAGTTCACACATTACATTACAGATGCTGACCTTGTTGGGACAAGCCAGATGCAGAGTCTTTCCTTACAGGAAGATGAAATGGAGAAATCATTCCTTGCTATGCTTGAACACATTGCCAACAGTGACATTTCTGTGAAGAGTCAACAGCTTGGAGAAAGTGAGCTATCAGTAGTTGAAAAGTGCCAAATATTAAGAGACTTCTTTGATCAGAAGCCAGTGCTCTTTCTGGAGAGGTACCACAGGGTCTTGCACATAGAGGATCTTCAGTGTTTCTCACATTTGAGCACCATCTACGAGGTTCGCTTCTATATGAATGAAATAAAGAAGAGGACAGACGCAAAAGTGTCAAATGTATGTCGTTAAAAAACAGGAGGTATGAGGCATTGAAGAGACTTGAATCAGATGGGACTTACTTCAGCGATGAAGAGATGAGGGCCAGGGATCCACTCATGTTTGAACACTACGTTGGCCAATATCTCACTGATGAGGAAAGGACAAAGATGAAAAAAGAGATTGATAAGAGTGACCTGAAGTTTTCTACGATCCTCTCAGAGTTTATGGATGAAGCAGATATCAACTACTCCAAGAGAGACAGAAGGATGAGGAGGATATGGTAGAAGAAGAGGAGGACAGTGATACAGAAGATGAGTCGGATATGGAGGACTCAGAGGAAGACATGGGCAATCCTGTAAGTATCAGTGTTGGAGTCCAAGACCGAGTCTAAACATCGAGTCCGAGTCCGAGTCCCCGAGTCCATATTAAAACTTGACAATTAGCAAAAATAAATGGGCCTAGTATTGGATTCAAAATAGCAATTGATAACAGTTAGATGTCGCAAACTGTATATGATAAGATCGCAAAATCAGCTCTATGCAAAATTCATAATGAATGTTCCAACACATTCCTAGCCAAGAGCTGCATGGATGACTCATCAAGAAAGTTCATAGCAATGGCCATGTAATTGCAATGAAACAATGCCAAAACTAACAGAATAATTACCTAAACAATCCATATAACCAATGTAGACTCTCCGCCTGCCTACCTACTATTTGGAGCCACATAATAATTTTCCAGACAGCATATCGTAAAATATTTTCTTCTTGCATATCAAGAAAATCACACTGTCCACCATCTTCGCAGACCGTGAGACGAGTGAAGCATGTTCTCCTGTGCTGGGCATGTGAAACCTTTGCTGACTGCTGTTTTAACAGCCACAGCTTCGTCATACTATTGGCTAACTCCAAATTCGGTATGAGCGAATTCGGACATTGACAAAACAGACAGCACCGTAGTTCATCATGTTTTTGATTATCAATGTTGGAATTTTGTATTATGCTTCCTCATAATTTTCAGATTTTAGCCAAGGATTTTTTTTAGTGATCTTGAACCTGGACCGGACTGCGTACACAGAAGCGAGACCGATCCGAGTCTTTGAATCCCGAGTCCGAGACCGAGTCCTTCAAAATCAATCTCGAGACCGAGACCGGCCTCGAGTCCTCCAACACTGGTGGGTATCATTCATTCTGAATAGATTGCGTAAATAATTTTGTACCTACTGATAACTCCAGAATCAAATGGTTTTGGATATCTAGCGCCGATATGACTGGAATATTCTGGGAGCAACACCTAACAGGCATGTGAGGGAGATCATAATTGAGAGGTCACCTACCAACATGATATCTGAACTTGTCTCAAATATATGGCATGAACGGTCAATGAGACCCTACACTCCTGGTCTATGTGTGATTTTGACATGTGTTCATGGAATGTGTCATCATTGTTTCCACAGAGGACATTCCCAGCACCTCCCATGGGCCAGCCTCTCCAACATCTCAGCAGAGAAGGGTCAAAGTGATTCCAGATGAGGAGAAGGAGCTTCTGAGGCAGGAATTCAGGCATCACATGCAGGAGAGGTTCCTGAAGGGAAAAGATGAAGACTTTGACTATTCCACAGTGGATGACAATGTAGAGTATGATTCAATCGACATCAGAGGTAGAGATGAAGAGGAGAAGTACTTTGATGACGAGGAGCCTCGTGACGTAGTAGACCTTTCAGACTCTGATGAAGGATGTAGGATGGTGCAGTCTCCAGTGACAGGATAGAGGATGGAAACGGTGACGGCAATATAGAAAGATGAAACTGGAGAGAAAAAGGGACCAAATTGGCTAGTATGGTCCTTCAGGTTGGGCATCCTATGATGCGATAGGCTGCTAATTCTATGATACCAACAGAAAACTCACCTGGCCACAACTTCACGAGGTTTGCCCAAGTGCCATACTCCTGTTCAGCATGTCTGCATAGGTGATTTCTCTAGTAATAACCCTGTTAGTTTCACTATTTTAATCAGAACTTGAAAAACCTGGTCTGCCACCCACACATAAACTCATACTTGGTTCCCTGTGATGAGTACATGATCCCTATTATTTGGGGTCATGTCATGAGGTCAAAGTCTGAAAATCTTGTTAACACCAGACTGTTGGAAGTTGGAATTTGGCCTGCAGCTTTCTTATGGGAAGTACATGAACCCTAGTTTATGATGTAGACCAGGGATCATTTTTTGGGAGAAGTGGAGATATTTTGGCATATTTCAGCTTGTTAACACCACAACTGGAGTAGTTCAGTTGACAAAATAATGGCAATGAGAGAGAGGAAACTACAGTATTTATTCATAGTGATAACAGCAAAACTCTCACTACTCTTGTAGCTCTTGTAGCTTGTCAAAATCTTAGTTTTCGGAGAAAACTTGTTAAAAGTGGAAATTTAGCTCTGCTCCATGCCTATATGATATTAGTTGACAAATTCCTTTATGCAAGGCAGAGATGCAATTCTCCTTACAAGCCTCAACTATTTCAGTGTTATATCACAGACCCCCAAATGTTAGGCCCCACCCCCCCCCCCAAAAAAAAAAATCTGAAGTCTGGTCATTCCGGTGTTGCCATTGTAGCGAATTGATTTTCATATGGTATAAAACAGGAATATGGAGGAATTGGTGTTATACAGACTCGTAGTAAATCGGAAATATGACTGGTTGAACGCCCAGAATGGGAAACCTGGCATTCTGCACTGATTGAGACTTGCAAGAGAGGGGGCCTGACAGCCTGTGTGTGGTGCGGATGGGTGTGGCGGTGCCTCATACCAGTGGCCTATGTGAGGCAGTCAATAGTCGATACAATTACAACCAAGGCATGCCACAGGCTCTCAATTTCAGTGGTAACTGTTCGGCCCTCCCTGGGTGTATGGGTTTCACCCAGATTGTTGAATCAATTTAAGTCATCACTTTTTGAATGGCAGAGAAGGGTTCAGTAATGTGTAATATATATTTTCAGGTAAGTGTAGTGTTACTGCCAGACCATGTGCATCGGGTACACCAAGCTAGCAATATGTATCCTAAGCTCAAAAATTCTGATGAGGGCATTCAAATTGCTTCCCTTCAGACCAATGAGCGAGGCATTAAGGAATACTTGGGAAGTCACCTGAGTTTCTGGCAATCTGAAAGGCATGTATGCCCAAATATTGCCAACTTAAGATGGCACTCTGCTTAGGTAGTTGGCAAATGGGACCTCAACACTTACGGATGGTAGCATAGCTATGCCCCTGTCAACCCTATGGTTGGTATGTGGGTTACCCATGATGAGTACATAATCCCTATTGTTTGGTGGTCATGTCATCTAAGGTTAAAGTCTGGAAATCCTGTTAAAATGGTCCTGACTCCTGAATGGACTCCTGTTAAAACGGTCCTGACTCCAAATTAAATTTGGAAAGCAGTATCCTCATGGGGGTACCTGACTACCTACATGGACCCTGTCATTTTCAGTGTAGACTGGGGGATATTTCAGGGGAAAACTAGACATGCAGGCGGGTAAACCCAAACAGTGTGAGACTGCTCATGAGCTCTTGTCTTGTCTCTGTTGGGCTGTGATCAGGCCTGGCCAGTGTACAATAGTTTCAAGTAGCCACGTGACTCATCTGCAACATCAAGATTTTGCTTTGTTAGACTGGCTAGTCTACCACTCGTCACAGACTACAACAAAGCCAGTGGTAGTCATGGGGTCGGTACCACCCTCCCCTCTCCCCAATGTTGGCAGATTTTTCGTCCTCAGTTGACAGCGTGGGTGTGGAAATTTTGTCCCAATCACCCACTCCTAAATCACTGTAATTGTGATATACCACACTGTATATATTTTTTATCATGTGATATACCACAACTGAGAGAATAATATATGAGAAATTACAGAAATGAGTGATTTCTGTTTGGGTTCCACTTCCACTTGCTTTTTGGAGTTTTGATGATACTTCTCCACATCAACAATCTTGGCATGAGGAATCCAGAATTACCAGCTACACAAGTCTGGCAGATGGGGCATTGAGCTCTGACATCAACATCCCCACCAGTTTGGCAGCCATTACATCCCAGGAATTTCACCACCACCGCTCAGAATTATGCAAGCTCAAGTATTCATCAGACAACTCACTTATGAAACTGTGTGTCTGTAGAATAATGTCTGACAGATGTGTAGTGAATGGTAAGTGGAAGGTGGATTCTACTCTACAGACACACACATGTGGTACTCTTACACACACACATGTGGAATATTATTTCAATATGTGTTGAGTGAGGAAGGCCCTCTATTCCCTGAATGGTTTCACGAACCTTGAATTTGTCTCAGCTCCATTGGAGTATGAAGACTGAGACGCCTCAATCTTTCCTCGTAAGGTAAACCTCAGTGAATTATTTAGTAGGCCTCCGCTGAACGTTTTCAATTACCTGCTTAACTTTCGAGATGTACGGACCTCCCTTACTCGAACAGAAAACTCCAGGTGAGGTCTCACCAGTGGCTTAAACAGCCTGGCAACGATATCTTAATAGAGAAACTGTGGGACGTCTAATCAAGCCAAGAACCTTCGCAGATTCAGCACACTGCCTAGAGGGTTTCTCGACGAAGAATAAAAATGATCGCTTTTCTGAATTCACCAGATAGATCATGCTCATGGTTAATCCCCATGATGAGTACCTAACTCCATAGTTTTGGAGTCGGGTCGGAGGTGAAAGTCTGGAAACCTTGTAAACATGTTAAGTCCAGAAGGTTGGTCGATCATCTTTAAATTTGGTTGATAGCTTCTTATGGGGATTACAGGTACCCTGTATTTTTGGCATAGATTGGGTGTCATTTTTGGTAGGAAAAATAGACAAGGTGATCGCCCCAGTGTCTCAACTGGTTGTGCAATCAGGGGTTTCTCCCATCAGTCACTATACAAACGATTATAAGACATTCCATGTGCTGCTTTCTGTATTAGCATTTAACGTAAACAGGTCTTCCTTCGAGTTGAACAATTTCTAATTAAGTTTAACCATGTCCTAGTTTTATGGAAATCAGAAAAAAATTATGCAAACTAAACACATACTCCACTTCCATTGACTATTTATCTCCGGATCAATAGTGGTTCATGAGAATCCAACAAACATGAACATTTGCACGAATGAAGCAAATCAATATACATTGAATACCCCCAGTGAGTAGTAGAAGTTGACCATACCCATCAAGCTTTATAAAATCAAACTGAAACTTAATAAACTATGCCAAATAGACACACTGAATGAGGCTCCGTGACCTCCAGTTTAATTAGATGACTTAATCCGCATATTTTATGCTGAAATCTAATCAGTTCATCTGCCTCATATTCTGCATCTATGTGCCAAACCAAGTCACCATAGCATCTACGGTTCATCAGTAATCTTGCTAACGAGCGTAAACAATAAATTACATAATAAGGCCAATTACCCTACTTAATTAGTGACTTTTGTGCACAAAATCTAATCATTTTCAAATGGAGGATGGTTCATAGCAGCTGCTCATATGAAGCAGCATTCCATATCAATAATGGGCAAAATATCAACACATTGTTCTGTTCATTTTATATTTCTTCTCATTTATTGAAAAATAAAGGGAAAATACTTTACTCAAACATAAAATTGTGAATATGTGTGTTTCAACCGGCATTTCAAAATTCACCAATTATAATGCATTGAACGGGAATTGGATCAGCCTATCCTTCTCATACATGACTGAAAATCACTGAAAATTAAAATAGGATCAGATATGATGAAATTACAGGTTCATTTGCAAAGGCTGCACAGCGAGTGGCATACGATACTTTAAGCCGAAGAGCGCAAACACAGGAAAGGGGGGGGGGTGACGGGACCTCTATGCATAACGCTTTTTTGCACACACAAAAATTACTCAACTTGCTTTGCTCCCCCCTCCAACTCCAATGGGTGGTTGCACCCTTGCATGAGCCTCTTGTTAAAGAGGGCATTAAAACTGATTAAATATCAGAATATCATAATTAAACATATTTACACTATTCGAAAGAAATTGGAAGAACGTAGCCAATTGCTGATGAGAATCCAGTAAAATACTTGAAATGGTCTTTCCTCATTTAGTTATTCGCAACTACAAAACTACAGAAACTGATGAGCACCTACCTACATTGAACAAATATCTCAAAAAATTGACAAAAATACATGTTCTAGAGTTTTACCTCTGCAACCAGGGACTACCCAAAATTGAACCACACCACACTCTGACTAAATACAAATCATAACAAACAGGAATGACACCAGTCAAGTTTGCCAGAGGAATGCGGAGGGGCGATGACTGCATGTTGTTGGTCTTGAAACTAAACAATTTGGTTTTGCCTGCCTTCACACCATGATGTCACCTCCTTTTGTGTGTCAGCTGAGGATTGTGGCTGATATGAATTACTTTGAGTCTCCACCACTGGTGGACTGGCCGAGCTGTTTGTAGATTAAATTCACTGACGCACCAACACGCTAATGTTGAAGAGCAGTTTGAGTTTTCACTTTTTGTTACCTCATACGGCAGGTATGAATTACCTAAGGGGTCTGATTACACTGTGCCCCCCTCCCAGGCGGTACTGACAGGGGGTGCCAGTTTGTAGGCAAGGACAGAAAAAATCAGGATGGTATGGAGTTCCCCCAGTTACCTCTCAATGCTTAGGTTTGTTCCACTGAATTGATGGAACACAGAGGACAACGTGATTTTCCGCTGTTTGGATGGAACAGGGAGAATATATATCGTGATATGAACGATCAGCAAATAAATCAGAATGCAGCAATTGGGCAACCCATCAGCCCCCAGTTGCCCTTCTTTCAAATGAATAGGGAGTAAGAAATGAGCAAGCCTGATGATGTCTAAAAGGGGCAGTGAGAATATGGGGAGGAGGCTCTCATGTAAGAGAATTAATAATAATAATGGAAAATCATAGTGAATGCCAAATTGATCCACAATGTCACATCATAACCATGTTGAATTTGGGATGGGTTTACACTTGATTTCAACTAAGCCTTGAATCCTAACAATCTATGAAATGAACTGCCCTTGTGCACCAACAAGCTAGCAATTAGAAACGTCTTAGAAACAAATGTTAGAAATGATAGGATTTGTTACTGGACACAAAATTTCTGACTTGTATAAGAACTAAAAATTTCGAATATACTGTTCTCAAATCGACTAATACTATTGATTATATACTTCTACATCACATATAAACTAGAGACTACATTTATATACCGGACAGTGTGAAAACAGGGTTGGGGCGAAGTTGGTAGCCAGGGAGGGCAAATATCACCAATAAATTAATGAGGCACCTAGTGAAGGAACCTTGCTGAATCCACATTCTATGGATAAATTTCCCCCTCCCCCCATTTCTAGAGGCAAATTCTGTGAACTACAGAAAGATGGTTTTTCCCCTGCCATCTTGTCATGATATATAACGTATACAATATGATGTCAAAACAATGGTTACCAAGGATGGGTTTCCAAGTTTGCTTTGGGAATTCAAGATTTAGTGACACTTCGACATGTGTTACATCAGCTCCAGCCCAAAAGTAGGCATCAGTTTTAGCAAGGAATACCAAGAATGCACATTTTCAGTGCTCACCTGAGAGGTACGCTTAATAAATCAAGCAGAGAGGACAGAGTGAAACCTTTCAGCACGATCAGAGAGTATCAGTGTTGGAGTCGAAGACTGAGTCCTCACCATCCGACTCCGATACCGTCCTGAACATCCGAGTCTGAGCCAGTCGAGTCCCTTCCCGAGTCCCTATTACAACATGGCATTTCAGCAGGAATATGGTGTATACGGTTCAAGACGGTAAGTTATTGCAGTCAGTTGTTGCAACATACCCCCCAATGTATATCGTGATGTTGCATAATCATCCCCGATGCAAAATTCGAACAGCTTCCACATATACCCATTTTTGGGGGTTGGAGTTTGAGGAATCATCGAGGAAGCTCTTAACAATCAGTGGTGCCACCATGGATGGGCGGAGGGGGGCATGTGCCTCCCAATCTTAATTTGACCCGAAAAATATATAGCTTGAAAATGCATATATGTCACCAAATCAAGAGCACGCCTCTCATTACACCCCCTGTTAACAGTAGTCATGTAACTGCAAACTGCAATGCAGCAGTGCCGAAACTAATACAAATAAATGCCCTAAACAACCCAAAAATCAACCCCACCTGATCTCCCCAACTCCCACTCAGGTTTGCATACTCTAGGACTATAATAATTTTCCAGACAGCACTTAACACAGCATTTGTTCATGGCATTCAATCAAGACCATGACCATTTCCAACGTCTTTGCAGATAGGCGAGCATAGTATATAGTCTCTCGAGGATGCCACCTCTGCTGACAGTCAATTTGACAACATAGTCAGTCAGTCAAAGGCACCATAGAAATGAGCCAGTTCTGATGACATTGACACACATGGACATCACATTTAGGATTATCAATGTCATTATGTCAGAATTTTTGTAGTATTCTTTCTTCTACATTTCAGGTTTTTTCCGTGATTTTTTTATGCAGTCTTGAACCTGGTCTCAAGTCGAAACAGCATAGTCCCCAGAGCGAGTCTGAGTCATCATCAAAGCCCAAGTCCGAGACCGATGAACACTATCGAATCTTGTTTCTTCTAAACTATTTACGGAGCCAAGTATTCTGGATGCAGACACCTCTATGCACTAGCAATGTAATTTGAAAATGAAGCAGTGAAGAATTCCTTCCTTCCTTACTTGTCTGGCAAGGCGAAGGGGTGGCCAACCTGGATGTGTGTAATTGCCAGGTACTGGATAAGCCTTGGTGGGTTCATTGTCCAATATGGAGTATCAAAGTTGAATATTAGAGTTGAAGAGGTTTCATTTCTCACAATCAGGGTGTCAGAGATTTTACTTTTTAGCTTAACTTTTCCATGGTACAAGGGCAGTGATGAGCCCACACCACCCATGTGTTTTAAGGTGTATTCATAAGTTCCTGTCCTCTAAAGACAGACCAGGAATACCATGGACGTTACCAACAACAGGCCAACAGGGACATGTTATAGTATTCACCATACTGAGACGGCACATTTTAAGTGCCTACCTGAGAATATTTATATATAAAGAAGCTCAAAATTAGGAGGGTCAAAGGTTATTTTAATCTAGAGTGAGTCCAGGCATTGATGAATCTACAAGGCACATTATCTGACAGAATTCATCATGCCCAGTCAAGTCAAGTGAGTGCACCATGCTATCTGTGTGAAATGTCACATACACCCACTGCATGAGCACTCATTAGTACTGCCCATCACCACACAGTAAGGTCACTAGACCAAAGCGACACCCCCCAACTTGCCATATATGTGCTAAACGCTACTATTTTTAGAATAATATAAGCCCTTTCAATGCCTAGAGTGCGAATATCATGGAATAGGCCAAGAGCATCAACTGTCTTTCTGATTGTATTTCATCGAATTCTTAAAACTACTGACCTAGGTAGTCCATAGCTGCAGGTTTTGGGAGTAGTATCTGTTTGTTTTTGTTGTCAGCAGGATGAGCAATATTTGTTACAAAAAGTTTTGAGACATCCGCTTGTGCACAGTCTCTACTATGCGTACCTGTGCCTGTACGTTGTGACCTCTGACAATAGTGTTATTACGTATGCTGTTATGCTATAATAAGTCATGTGTCAAATCTGCTTACATAATCCACAAAACAGTTCCGGTTTGTGAATCTGCGAGCTACAATACTTATCCATATTGCAGCCTTGCACCCTAATTTACTGGAATCTAGCAACTCACAAATTTCAAGCGCCCCATCTGGCCACACTATCCTCCTGAATTTCAAGTTGTGCTAGATTGTGGTAAATCAGGGTGCAATGTCGCAATGGGGGTAAGTTGAGTATGTGTAGTAGATTCAAATCGGCATTGCATCATGATCAACAGCCCCTTGCACATAATTATTTCCTGGGGAGTGTTCATTCATGAACAATAAAAATAAAATTATAGTAAACACAATTTTGGCAGGCATTCACATTGTGTGAACATGAAACAATGGAATAACCAAAGTGATTAACCAGTAACCACATCAACAGTAGGAAGAATTCTATGTAGCATGAACTCAACTGGTGATCACACAGACACTTAATCACAGTATTCAACTGCCATTTTTTTTTTTTTTTTGGCAAAATATTTTCCTACCATACTCCTGAGTCTATTAGGTATTGAATCTGGTCAATTCTGATAAATGCTCTACATAATAATATACACCTGAGGTTTGACTTCAAGTCACACTTGATTTGAATCTGCTTTCATTGCAAGACTAGGCAACAATGAACCTTCGATTATGGAGGATTGGGTATGAAGAATGAATGATCTCAACCAGTTGAGGAGTTTGAATCCAGCTACTTTCGTTCTGGGCCAATCAGCTCATCTGGGCAGGGTGTAATATCCATCTCAATTGCTCTTTTCTATCCAGGACCTGCTTGATGATTAGTGGTAATGGGTTATATATGTAGTTGCTCTTATAGGATAGTCTATTACTAGTTTTAAAAAATCACTTTGAGTAGTGACAGCTTGTAGATGCTCACCCTACCGATGATGTGATTTTTATTCCACCCGATATCCAGCCATCATTATTCAGGAGGTTCCTATAGTATTTTCACTGTGTAGGAGGACTGATGGGACAGTAACAGTTCCTGTTCTGGGATATTGACCTGATTTGTTCTATTCTGTCCAGTCGTCATAACTCTGTGGGTTCCCGTGGCAACAGTTTTTTTTCTGTGATGATGACCCCATTGGCTGGTTCGTCTTCATCCTCATCCTCTGTCACATCAACGAGAGCTAGCGGGGTTAACCACTCCTTAGGAAGCATCTTCTCCAGGAAAGGCATCTTGGCACCCGCCGTTGCCAGACGGTTTATCCAGGATGGGATTGGTTTATTGCAAAGGATCTGTGCGGAAAAGAGAGGAGCTAGTTTATCATGAAAGCAAGGAGGCTGCAGAATTTCGCCAGTCACGGGAACACGTTTCGAATCAAGTCGAAAATGTTATTTCCATGAACTTCCCCCTGGGGGTATGGTTGAGTGATGTTATTTCAACTGTTAATCAGAAAAAGCCAAAAGGCTCAGTGATTCCTTGACTGACATAAACTTGATCAAGCTCAATTCCACTTGTTCACAAGATTCCACAATAGGGATCATGTAGTGCTCATTAAGGGAAAATTACATTACCAAGCATGACTTCATCCATCCAGGTGAGCTAAAATTAGCCAAAATATCAATATTCAAAATATTGCCTTTCCCTCCAAACTGGCCAAGTCTACACTGAAAACAAGAGGTCATTGTATCCCCCATAAGAGAACTGCATACCAAATTTCAACCAAATCAAACCAGGTGGGATCAAGTTATTGTGTTAACAAGTTTAAATTTGCCAAAATATCAATTTTTCACAGTTTCCTCCTTTCCCTCCAATTTTTTTTTTCCATCTCATTTATATGATTCATACGGGAACCCACATACCAAGTAGGACCTTTTATTTATCCATCCGGTGGGATCAATTTATTGTGTTAACCAAGTTTAAATTTGCCAAAATATCAATTTTTCACAGTTTTCTTCATTTAATTTTTTTTTCTATCTCATTTATGTGACATGATTATACAGTCATGTGCGGAAAATTACGGATTCAGCCCTCTGTAATACATAAACTCACTACCAGAAAAAATGCAGAAAGAATTTGATTAATCGATTATCAATCGTTTTCCAAATTGATTAATCGATTAACGGAATAATTGTGCTAAGGGCTCAGTCCTACTAAAAATAATAGTGAGAAGTTCAAGCATTGCAGCATAAAGTATTTGATCCCAGTAAAATGCTACTCCACTACTGGCATAGCCTCTGGTCACCTCATTGAGATGGTTACACAAAACCTCAGATCTGCTAGCGATGTTGGAATTGAACTTGGTGTCCGGTTTGGCCATAAAAAATTCTATTGGCGAGGGGTGTTTTAGTGTGGTCAGTATTCTGCAGGTTTTGGACTTCCCTGTCATATCACATCCCCTCGCTCATCTAGCAGCCTAAACAACCATGAGTTCTAGCATATTATTACCAAGGAGCTCTGGTGTGATTGAATTTCCAAAATCTTTCATCTACCACCTACCCGCCTCATTCATTTTAATGGTACTTGGCGAGTGGTACTTCCCGTTAAAGATTTTTGTTAAATTTGTATATGCTTTCCTTCCTAATTTTTATATTTTTTGTGAGGGGGGGGGGGTAAAGCTTTATACATAAAAACGTCAGGCCTTTAAATTGAGCCATTTTAAATTATATATTTCAACAACACGTCTTTTGTAGGCACAAAACTAGGAAATTGAAATGATGGAACACCAAAGATTTTGAAGTCAACATATATTCGCACAGTTAACGGCTATTGAACGATATCCAAATACGACATAACAACAAAATAACTTTGACGCGTTACAACACCCTACGGACAGCAGTTATTTTGTTGTTATTCCATTTCACCTACAGAGCTTACGATGAAAATGGTCTTTTCAAAACATGTTGTATTTGATATATTGCGTAAATTCGATAACTGTGCGAATTATGTTTACTTTGAAGTCTGGGGTGTTCTCATTTTATATTTTAACAAATAATAAAAACAAGCCAGAACAGAGTCCATCCGTACTCTGACGATTGCATGATATGTGGTGGCTGCTTGGCTTGCCTCTACACAAAATTATCTGGATGTATTCTGGCTGCCACGTAACTGACAATTAAATACCTAAGTAGTGCGCTGGGAGGCGACCGTCTGTGTAACTATGACTTTTACATCAGTGAGCAGAGAATTGGAAGCAGGAAGTAATGACGGGCCTGGGAGTGTTGTATATATATACTCAGAGACTACTTTATTACTGACAAGGCAGAACCAATATGGAAATTGGTAGTGGAGGAGCAAGGATAGCCTCCTCCCATTCCAAAAGTTGCCAGAGTAGCTACTGAGAGAGCTTTGGTAGCGGCAAGGTTATGTTCTCTGAGAGATGACTTGTCAACTTGATTCGAATTGGCTTTTAGGATCACTTGTGACTGTTTCATGGAAATAGTCCACAAATTTGAGAGCCGTTGTAGAAACATGAAAAGATTGTTCGACGACCATTCTAAAACCAGACTACGTTGATGTGGCAAGCTCAATTGTGTACAAAATCATCAGACCACCGCAGCAATGCCCGCGTCGAGGAGCAAGACAATTTTCCCCGGTTTTGGCATTTCTTTCCCGGGTTCCACTATTCTACGAATGCTTGAGCAGGCGGGGGAAGGATGAGGACCCTATGACTTTATGGAGATGTCTAAAGAGCAGGCTCCCCTTCGTCCCTCACCATACCCCTCATTACCTTCGAGGCCATTTTGGGCCCACTCCGTTCCATGGTTAATATCCAATTTTACTTTAACTGGATTTTTGGTTTCTCTAGTCTCCACTATTTCTCGTCGTTGGTATCCAATTGCCACCCGGGTCTTTCCATTTCTGACCTCCATTTCTTTCCTCGATTTACCCACCAATCTTCTGTCGGTGTGGGGTGGCAACCTTCTCCACCCACTGGCTATGCCACTTCATGAAAACACAAGTATCACGCCCACGAGTAGCTATTCCGCAGAACTCTCCCGCCAATACGATAATAATAATAATACAAAACAGCATTTATAATGTGTCCGTCTACTTAGGCAAACTAACCGAGGCGCATTCAATCTGGCCCACGAGTGAGTCATGGACTGTTGAATCCAGCCCATGGACCGAAAAAAGATTGCTGATAACCTATTATATCCTATCTTTCGAGTCAACCCCTTCTGTTGCTCTCACAGTTAAGTATGTAATACCATTGGCATATTCTACAACCCCAATCCACAGGGTACATTACTAAGACCACACCTAAATTTAAGCTATAAGCTGCCTCAAGTACGAATTAACTATCATTGCCTCCAATGGTAATGTAACCTGTTCTATTATTCATATGATAGATGTATTATATAGCACTTGGAATGTTTCCAGCTAACATTCTATTTATATAGAATGTTATCTCAATAACATGCCAATTAGTGTGAATTATTACTGACTGTGTGCAGATGATATTGCTCTAGTTGTTGGCTGGATGATATCAAAGGACAACTGCAGGCTTGGAAACAACAGAGCATAAATCGTGGAGATGTAAAACTCTTTCTATGGGTCCAAACCCCATTTCAATATGATGTGGAGTTAGTGGCATTCCAAGTTTGGGCCATCAAGCAGGGGAATTGGGGAGAATCCCAGTTGCACAATAACGCCTGACGTCACACATGGACAACACAGAAAATTAATTTTATGTATTTCATTGTTCATTTTGTGAATAAGTCAACATTTACAGAAGTTCTGTTGTCTTTCTCTCACCAAAATAACCACACAACCTACCCAATCCACTACAGCAAACCCTCTCTCAATAGACTCGCAAACTTCACTGGTTTGCGAATCTGTGAAGTATGAATACTTACCCCATATTGGACCCTGCACCCCGCCCCGCCCATTGAACATCTGGCAATAACCCCAAAGTCCGGGTTGGCCGTCCCATCGCCCTTCTCATTTTTCCAGGCCGGAGGCGTCCTCTAGGTGTGTATTTTGATTATACACTGAAACCATCTCCAATAGACTAAATGTATTTTGAAATGAAATTAATGTTTGAATTTCAAAAGAAACAAACAAGGGGGGGGGACTGTTTGCAGGTTGTGCAAGTATGACATTTAATATTGCATGATGGGATGCCTTTTTTCGATCTTTCACAATACACATGCCTCACAATATGCAAACTTCAAAGACTATAACTCCGTAACGGAAAGTGTTATGAACTTCCGGTTTGGACTGAAGCATCCAGTTTTTATCCAGCTTTATTACATTATCCCCTTCATTTGTATCACGAAGTGATGTTGAATTATGATGATGTTGCATTTGTTCAAAGGGATTTAGATCTCCGATTGGCAAATGTTTTTTAACGCTGATGGAATGCAGTGATGCATGCCGGCTATTATGACACCAATGTGTCTTTTGGTTCAAATGGTCAAGAAGTTCACAAAGTAAATTCAGGAAAAGATCTAGGTGTGTATTTTGATTATACGCTGAAACCTTCCAAGCATTGTGCCGAAGCTGCTAGGAAAGGTAATTGGAATCTTGGCTGTTTGTGTTGTCGGGCTGTTTGTGTTGTCAGGTTGTTCAAGCAGTTGGTACGTCGACACTCCATACCTATGATATTGCGTGCAAGTGTGGGATCTTATTTCACTGATTAAATGCTAATTGAGAACGTTCACATGAATAATTTACTTTCCGCGAGATTTGCTGTGTGAGGAAAGGTTGAAGCAAACTGGTCTGACCTCAATCGAGCCAAGGTGAATCCTGGGTGATATGATTCAGGTTTTCAAGCTTTCTCTGGTGGACTTCCTTTTGACTACTTCTTTGAATTTTCTTCTTTGAATTTTCTTATGTTACCAATAACAGAGGCCAGTGGTCACTGTCTCAAGCTTTGTAGCATGTCGCATTTAGAAGTATTCCGTTCACAAAGAGTGATTTATGAGCAGAAAAGCCTCCCTGCAGATGTTGTTTGATCCAAGAGTGCTAATACCTTAAAGAACAGTCTCGATGTGTTCTTCAGGACTTGTGGGAGAGTTCTCAGGAGTTCTGTTTTCCCTCTTCTTGGGTTATTTTGGTTTCAGGGTCGTTCATGAGAACCACTCCTTTTTACCCTTTCCTACTAAACTAAGTGAACTATCAGAACTCCTGGTAAGACTCCATAATTGGGCAGTTTAATTTGATGGAAAGGCTGAGCACCTACTGCATCCTCACTTCAAGATGAAAGCTATAAAATTACAATATTAGATCAACCATAGAGAAACCCAGCCTACATACAAAGAGAAGGCTGATTGTTTGCCAAAAGCTGCACTACGATGGGTTAGATAACCTCGTTCTATTCTCATGATCAAACACATCCCGAACATCCATCTCACTCAGAGAAGTGTTGTTCCTCAGCCATGATCCTTGGCATTTAGAAAATAGATCATTTAGCCTGAAGAAAGATTTGAGGTGGAACACAGTCTTCTAAATTAATTTTGACCAAAGAGTAAATTAAATATTCGCTGTTAATTTGGTCCATAGATTATCGAGAGGGAGCACACAATATAGCAGTTACTGTGTTCGTTATAAACATTACTTGGAGAGGACTGAGAGAGGAGGAGTTTAAGGGGGTCCCTCGACGGGGTCTGAAATGTGTGGTGGGTGTGAAGTGAGGGCACCAGATGCAGGATATTAGCTGCAACAGAGAGTTCCTATTGGGCAATAAAAAGTGCACATGAAGATTAGCACTATGAAGACAATGTGATTCGTCCCATACCCCATTGGGGAGCTAAAACCAATGCAGTTGAGTTCTGATGTAGGTGATATAAATGTCCATTTTGTCAGAAATCTTCATCCCTGTTCGCAACATTTTATTATACATATGTATATTATTTGTATAATATTTCATAAAAAGTCTACAAATCTATCTATCTATATATCTATCTACTATCTACTATCTCACTGAATCGACCACAGGAGAATTGAAAAGTTGGCCTAGGGTTTTATCTTCCATGGCTGCTGGCCTGGAATGTATGCTATATGCACACCTACAGTCACATACCGTGAGGGATTATTAGTAACTGTTACCAAATTATGAACACTAGCAGTAGCTTTGACTGAAAGTAAACCATACTGAGCGTTCTGGACTTCATTATGTCCACAAGGTTTTCAGAGTTTGGTCTCTGGTGTCTTCAGATACCTTTAACCTGAAAACAAAACAATAAGGATTCACATGTATTTCATGCAGGGGAACCCACATACCGAGTATGAGCTCAATCCATCCAAGTGGGGTTGAGTTATCGTGTCACAAGCCCACCCCCCCCACCCCCGCACTGACGTCATTCACCTACATACACGCACACACAAACATACACACACACCACTCTGTCATGGACTGCACAGATTCCTAGACTGTCGTCGAGGAATAATAAATTAGTAATTAGCCGAGCGATTGTAATTTATTATAGTCCCACTGAACCATGCCCTCTGAAGTAGTTACCAAATAATATGACATCATGACTGACAAGTTAGCCAGGAATTATCTTCAGTCGTTGAAATTTGATTCTGTACTTTCCCATTCTCAAGTGAGAAAGATGGATTCCTCTTTTTTCTCAACGACACTAAAATCATCAAGCCAAAATGCGAAATGCATGTCCATTCATTTCCCATTTTCCCCCCTTATCTTCCCAAGGTGAATCTTGATCTAAACTGATAAATAATTCAAAATCTTTTCAATTGTTCCAAAGGTACAGACATCTTCGTAACTAACGCTTATGAGAAATGAAGACCAGAGTCCAGATAAGTTGATTTTTTTAATGTGAAGCAGTGGCAATGAAACAGGCCCACTTAGGGATTGAGCTCAACTTGTGTAATTAAAATGTGACACAGAACACATTTCATAATAGCATTTCACTACTCACTCTGGAATCGGGACTATAAGCACAGCCTCTGCAATGTTCTTATCAAAACAAGCTCCAGACAAATCCATTGTTACAGCAAATCACATACACCAGAAAAAATGGGATACAATATACGCCCTAATTTTTGAGCCAAATGTTGTACTTAGAGCAGTCAATCAAATGTGTTTGCTTGTAGGCTGTAGCTCATCGTTGTCAATGTGAAGGGCAGGGAGAGGCAGTCAACCAAATTTTTGAGAGTAAATGGTACTAAAACACTATATAGTCCAGAATTTGCTACAGTGGCCCATGCTCAGACGGACGTTGTCAGGCAAAAAGTAATGGCACCATAGGCTGCGGCGGGGGGGATCTTTCAGTTAGTAGGGGTGAGATGAGCGAGCAACTATCATTCAGAGGTAATAATATATGACACAAATTGCTTAATGATGTGACAGCAATGAATTAGAAGTGTATACAGTACCAATTCGCCTAGATATTCAGAATAAGTGAAACCAGGTGCAAACTCTGAAAAAGAAACAGATTTATCCAACATTCGACTAATTGCCAGCAGGGGGAATGTCCATAGTGTTGTTGCTGCGTTTTTCAGTTTAGTTATGGGTGGGACCAGTCACTAATAATCAGGAGACAGTATCTGCATGAAGGGTGACGTTCACACGTGTTCAGCAAGGAATTAGCATGTAGAACAATCTGATATTATGGATCGATTTAAACCACTCTGAAAGAAGAAATGATTTGGATTGATGAAACCAAAATTCGAAGAAGATAGAAAACAAATTTGAGCAATATTAACTTATGCCTCTGATAGGGAAATATGGAAAATGTTTAGTAGGATGATAAATACTGTACATACGAATCAGAACATACTATAAAATATTAAACAGGGTTTTAAAACATACTCAAGGAAATGACATCCCTGATCCCCCGATTTTGGGACTATATCCATTCACATTAACACATAAAAGATCCAGCGCATGTGGGACCATATGAAGCCAAAAAGAATGATTTAATGTCAATTCTCAGAAGGATGATCTCTCAGTCAGTGTGAACTTCATCACATTTTCTCAGTTTTCCAGATATTTGCTGTTTTTTCTAAATTCCCTGATTTTTCCATCTGAGGAAATGTAGATTATTCCAGCCAGCTCTCCCTTCATGTCCCGGACTCTGTGGGAACAGGATTATATTCATAACCCTTAACTTGAGCGGACTTTTGGCAAAATCCATTTTTATTTACAGAGGCCATGGGCTTGGTGCAGAATTGGAATGAAGAATACCGGCTTTATTTCGCCAGTGAGCCATTGATGCCCATCTGATTGGCTTATACGCTAATCTTGTTGATGGCAATAACCACCTAGGGTGAATTATTATCACCCACGGGAGCGGAGAAAACCTTCCCACAAATTGATCAGCGTAAACTCTGGTTCCAGGAAGCTGCTGCAAATACAACACCACTACAATGACGTTTGCATTCAAAGCCTCAAGCGACCACCCCACAAAAAACACCCACGTGTGCAAACCTGCAACAGCTAAAGCTGAGTCAGTTTACCTTATGGGAACGAGAAATGAAATGCCACGATGCAGGATGGTGAGAGGTCATGCTGAGAATGATTGTGAATTGATTACGGGTGCTCGTCATAGCAGCGCGAATAAACCAACTCAAGTGCCCCAGTTTCATGGAAACAGCGGGTGTGTGAACGAGTGGGGATGAACGACTGTTTGAATTGTCTGCCTGTGGAAACAACCGCATTTGTAAACAGAATATATCGAAACTGTTTGGCTGTTATTGATTGAAGTACTCTGGAAACAGTTCACGTTACAGAGTATGGAGATTGCCATGGAGGCAGTGTAATAAAAAAAGTAAAATTTGAAATGGTTCCCCTGAACAAATTTTTCCTAATAACAATAACAACTAAACAGGTAGTTTTCACTGATCACCCATCCTGACAGATGTTAGTTTCAATCTACAGGATATAAAATATGCATTTGGGAGATGAGTGGCACCCATCTGCTCCATGAAATAATTACTGGATAAGAGGGTGGTGGCATGGGGGGTTCGGTTGGGGGTATGTAGAGGAGGCCACAGTGTCTAGCTAAAGCTGTTACATGTCGATCACCCTCCCCCCCCCCCCCTCCCATTAAGCCACCCTCTTGTTCAAGTGAATCACCCGAAGGGGCGGAGGCAACCATTCAACTGAAACATCCTTCTGAGAAATTAGGCCGGTTCAAACTTTAATGCCCCCAAAATCAAATTTTAATTCAACTGGGCCCTGTCGGGACTCAATCACCAAAAGCCACATTCATGATGCTTTTGAAAAAATTTTTAGTGAATGCATGAAGAGTCACATTTCAAGTGTAGATCACTCAGGTGTATATTATTTTATTGAAAGATGGGTTTACACTACCCCAGCATTGGGTTCTAGATGTCCAAGTAATGTTCCTTCCTCGGGCGTAAAAAAAAAAAACAAAAAACATTAGTCAGCGTAGTGCTCATCTTGTTGAAATAGCTATTAGTTATAAATATTTTCATATTGGTCTATTTTCAAGAATTCAATTTGATTCCCATGACTCAGAACAACGTTCCTTGGCAAGGTTATTAGTTTGAGGTCATAGAAACGAAAAAGGGTAGGACAACATAGTATGGGAAACTTGCTGCTCATCCATTAGATGATAGTAATTATTTCAAGTATGTTCACCTCATTCTAGTTTCAGAGTTTCAAACAATTTTCAGAAGTAGAAGTCATTTTCAAATTTTTTTCTCACATTTAAGGCTTGAGTTAGCGGAGTGTACCACAAGTGAGCAGTCCATGTGAGGAGGGTTAATGAAGGCCACAGGAAGTGCTTTAGTGAACCACGGAGCATCCTGTACTCTCGGTAATACATGACAATTCCAGGCATGGCCCCGAGACCAGAGTGCCTCAAGTTCACCTCGAGCATGTCCTGGGTTTCACACTTGGAAATTGAGGGTGCTCGGGACCTGTTCAGGGTTGCTCGACTTGAACTGATGGTTACTAGGGTGGGCGGTGTTCCTATACGGGTGCCACTCCTAAGTGAACCCACTTCACCATCAGGTCCCAAGTCTGTTGAGTTGGAATCAACTGAAACGCCGGGATCGGCAAGATTCAGGGGTTACTGCATAGTGAGAGATGCGCTATTTAACAGGACCCTTCCATGTGGGTAGGACAACATGCAATTACTTGTGACTGGAGGGTTGATGAAAATCAATCCACTGGATGGTTGTGTTTTTGCTCTGTACAGATCACTAGCATGCGCTTCCTAGGTTGTTTACATGCTAATCTATACCAAAATGCATATATGTAGGAAGAAAAATCCCAAGGAGGAAAAAATATCTCATGGGGTGAATTATTATGAAGAGTATTATACTATATACATAAATATTTAACTTTTCCCAGGAACAGCTATATTTGAGGAACCAAGGTGTTGTCACTGTACCGCTGTAAAGCACTTCAAGGTAAAACTCACATGCTGACTATATCAGATGAGACCCAGACCCTCTTCCGGAAACGCCAGGCCACATCGAGTAACGCTCGGTAGAGCGGACGTGACCGCTGCGAGTGTGCGCACAATGCCATCTGAATGGACAATTTTAGGCCAAGATATTTAGGAAGGAAATAGTCACTTGCCACATGGTCAAAGTGTTTTCGGCATCAGGGGAGTTGAAACCACTGAGGAGTTAGCGATTAAACAAGTGTTGTGTGGGCAAAATCATTCTGATGAACAGATTGGCCCCTATAGTCGGTGCACCGACCACCTCGCCAGTGCCCCTGAGAAGTTGATTACATAAGGAGATGACAGCATAGTGTACCATACCTGGACCAAGCTCTTCTGCAAAATGATTGAATTCTGTGTTATTAAGATGAATACCGTCTCCCTGAGACTTCTTCCCCAGACAATCTACACTTTAGAAGGGACCTACTCTGGTGGCAAGTCTGTTACATCTAGTTCTATTGTCTCTCTGAAAGAAAAAAACAAACAACAATTCATGATGAGCTACTTGTCAGATACTCTATCATCAACTTTTGATATCTTGAATGGAATTCCACAATGTCCCCCCAGGCCCACTGAAAGACCCAAATCGTGTTCCAGCTGGATGTGAAAATGACCCCCAGCCCCCTCGCTCTACTCACCGCATGGGGAGAGCGATTGTCAATGCAAAGGAGACATCCGACATGTAGACCGTATCACCCACCGTTCTTCCCAATCACCTCCCTTGGGCAATCGATCAGGACTGGACAGGGACAATCCCCCCAAACTCCTGAGGTACTCCTCGAAGCTGCGCCAACTATGACGAGGCGTCCCACGCGGTCCGGCCCCAGCCCACCAGATCCGGTTAGCACAGGACACCCAAGGGCAGGATCATCTCCACTGGGAGGCACGCCCATACTGCCGAGAAGCGCAGGTGCGCGATCGCGAATCGGGCGCTCACCTTCCCCATCCCAGGCCTCCCCGAGACCCCCTGCATTGGATACCGATCTGCCAGCAGTAACTGAGGATGCGGCGAAGTGAGTCGTCAAAAAGGAATCCAAACGCTATCTTGGCCCAAACAGTATTGTCCAAGCCTATGGAATATAGCAAAAGTCGCACAATAGAGCCAAAAACAGGAGCTTCGGTTCTTTTGCTCAGATATGGCCAAACGCCAGACACATATCCAGTGACTTCATGACATGCAGTTTGAGGCACCTACTGACATCAGGCTCACATGGAGTCACTGCCGAGGTGAAGGAATGGCTCCTCCTTGAGACTTCCACGTTCTATCCCAACACCTTGAATTACCAGCAGCACTGTCCAAGATTCCCAAAAGACTGGATCTTAGTCTTGGTCCATGCACCTGAAGGCCCAACAGATTTGCCTCCAGACTAAGTCTTCCAAGGGCATCAACCACAGGATCCACAACTCGACGAGTGAAGCAGCCATTTTTCATCCGCAAGTTTTTCCCCAGTCTTTGCCAATGGTTCAGGTGTCTAATCATTAGGTGTCATCCGTCCTCATACCTAATTGGCATCCCGACCACCCCCAATATTATGTCAAGACCTGGCATTTTCTTTTCGCCAAGGTTGGCAACCCCAATTGTCCTTCTCATTTTGCCAGTCAAACCGAAGCCTAATGGGGTCAAGTATGAGCATGGGTAGATTGGAAGACTGTAGAAAGTTGATTGAGCATCAACCCAAGAAGTTATGTTTTCCAAGTTAATTTTTTATTTTATTTTATCAGCCTTTTTGGAATACCGTGGACAATAACATGTTGCAAGCATGATTCAAGTGAATTGGGTATACCACAGGTAATATGCAAAAATGCACCTATAGTTAGGCACTTCCTTCTAGCTCTAAAAAAATACCCTGACAAGCGTAAACTCAAGGCATTTTGTCATTAAATCACCACATAGGATACTCATTAATTAAATTGTGGTCCCAGGTCGTCTATATCTGTGGGTTCAATTCGAAATATTCCCGACATGGGGTATGGATGGCCTCCATATGCAAACTCTGAGAAAAAAAGGAACACAAAAAACAGAGTGAAAGTGCCATCCTGCTGCTGGAAACAGGAAGGGGCAGGAAGGCCGGCCCACGAACCAACCAAAATAGGAAATATAAGCAGCGCATGGATGAGAAGGGCTGAAATTATTCTACTGAAAATATTCTATGGAGAAGGAGCCAGAAAGAGGCAGAAATGAGCAATTTTTTTAGGGAAGAGATCTGTCTGGACTGGGAATGAAACACCTTCCTCTTTCTAGACTCCTACATGTATGCCTGTGGCCTATCTGTAAATTTTCAATATTTCAGTCCTATGTTTAGTCAGCAGTCTGCCATAAAAAAATGTTATCTATATTGTCTGAACTCTGATCAGTAGGAGGCGAGTCACATTATCTGCCCTCTGATCTGTAGGAGACCGGGGACTGGTGATAACATCTATAGTATGCACACATACATGTATAGAAATGATATACATAAGCTGAGCAGCCCTAACAGGGTCTAGTATGCCTGCCTGCTGCTTGCATGTCATTCTCCACTTCTCTGACCTAGTTTCAACATATCTATAAAGGAAGGTGAATTGGTGTCAATATCTCGGTGATGACAATTGGTCCTGTTCCAGATGATTACTGAAAACATCATGCATGGTACAAGTAACCTGGTTTATCTTGGCAATGAAATGAATGAACTATGTTAACAGATATGCAAGGCAGAAATATTGACAAATAGTCGAGCCTCGATGTTCATTAGCCTCAGATGACTTTTGACATGACCCCCAAAACAACAGAGATCATGCATCCATTATGATGCACCCACATACCAACTATGAGCTTCATTCACCCTAATGGTGTCAAGTTATCATTTTCACAAGCCAGAATTGGCCAAAATATTCATTTGTCAACTTTTTCCCTTTGCTGACCTTGGATGATTTTGACCTGATCTCAAAACGATAGGGTTAGTGTACTCATTATGAGGAACCCATGAACCCAAGTGTCAGCTTAATCCATCCAGATGGGGTGGAGTTATGTCCACAAGCCAAAACTGGCCACAGTATCAATGTTCCTATTCTTACTGAACCTGACCCGATCTACATAACATAAGAAACAATGAGACTCCCAAAAGGTTCATGTACTGGGAATGGGGAACCAACATACGAAGTATGAGCTTAGCACGCACAATGCATGACTGCATAGATTCCTCTAATAGAAATGGAGAACCTCATATTCTATGATTTTAATGAATATTCATGAGCACCAAAGGCCATTTCAGCTCCGCAGTGGCATTGAAACACGTCAAGAATCAGCATCAGCAATAACCTTCTCCTCTCTAATCTCGAGGCAATTTTTTTTTTTGTGATAGCTTGTCATCAAGAAGTGCATTTTCTTTATCATTCCATGGGATCCTGGATGTGGAGAACTTGCAATGTCTCTGTACATTTTTTTTGTAAAAAAAAGTTGGAATGTGTCTAGCACACTATTTATTAAACTACCTCGTACTGCCATAAAGCTTACAATGAAACAAGGCGATCCTCCCCAGTGTCTTGCCTGGTTGCGTCATCAGTGGTTTCTTCTGTCAGTCACTATGCAAACAATTACGAGGTATTCTGTGTGTTGCTTTCAGATTTTGGTATTAGCATTTAACGACACAGCTTATTAATCAGTGACCCATTTCAAATTCATAAGGACTGATTGTTGACCATGTCTACCAAATGAGTACTAAGTTTTGTTGAAATGTGACTAAAATTGCCTAAATTATGGGAATTAGAGCCCAATGCCAACTTCCAGTGACCCGGGCACTTTCTAATTCTAAATATTTCAGGACCAATGGTTGGCCGCACCATATGTTCCATGGAAATCCAACAAACTTTTTGCATAAATGGAGCAAATTATACACACTGATTATACACATTTATACCAAATTTCATGAAAATCGAACAAAACCATTTTGCATAAATTTCGCCAACCAAATTATGCAATTTAACAATTCAAATAGCATATTCTACCGCTGAAATCTAACCAGTTCATCTAGCTTATATCCTGTACCATGTGCCAAACCGAATCACCACAGAACTATGTTTGTCTGTGACCTTGCTATCAAGCTCAAACAATAAATTACATGATATAGACTATTAATGACCCTTAACTAGTGACTTTCGTGCCCAAAGTCTATTCAGATTGTGTTCATCCAACAGGATACTAATCAGAATTTCATCAAAATTGGTCCTGGACTGCCGCTTCAGGAAATCCTTGCTAAAGAAGAGAGGGACACACATACACACACAACTTTGGCCCAGAACAATTTCAGACTGACCTGTTATGCTTTCAGGCCATCCAAATAAACACAGATGATCCACATTGTTGTCCGATGTTGGTTCATCCTCAGATCTGCAAATTTGTGCTTGCTGTGTGCAACCCTTCATGGAGTGTTAAAGGCCAATAGTCACGTTTATAGGACTGGACTTTTGATAAGACTTTCTATTCAATACATTATGACAGCAAAACCCCAGACGAAATTTCAGCCAATTTTGAGTGTACTCAGCTACTGCAAAATTTGCCTTGTGACTCAGGGGGGGGAGGGAACCGCAGGATCCCCTAAAACACATGCCAATTTAAAACAGTACTCTGAAAATCTTGTACCAAAAAAAATTATAGAAGGGATCCGAATGAAGACCTACAAATTCATTCACGATATACTATAGAATAATCTCATTAATTTATAGGTGAATACCTTCTTTCCTTTTCCAGTTATCAGAGCGCAAAGATGCAGTGTTCGCTGTGTAGGCCTATGGGCTGGACTTTCATGTTCCCCCGTGAGTAAAGATTCCTCGAAGTTCTCAAAAGTAAATTGAAATATCTCAACGACTAAACATGCTAGAACCTTTGAATTGGGGGTGTGGGGTTTTCATATGTCCTCTTTTCACCAGTGCTAGTTTGAACTTTGAAGCGAATGTGTTACATGACTATTAGCCTTTTGACCACTTAGTGTTTGCACAATATGCTCGTAGCAAACCAGACAAGAGCATACCGTACTATGAGTTAAGTATGCTGCAGATCAAACAACAGTATGTTCCTCTCCTCCAGAGTCTATGGTGAACTCTACCTCAACTTCACTCTTAATGGGAACTGCACCCATTACCTCCCGAGGCGAAAAGATTACACCAACTGAGCGGGTTTGCTACTCCTCTCCCACACAGAAAACACTGCTACTGCTGAAAGCTTGCATCACAAATTGATAACCTATTATTGGTGGTAAAAGCTGGCAAATCCACATCAGGCTCTGAGGTATCGCAATACCCGACACTTGGGGAGATGGAGGTTATATTGGTGAACTACAGTAGGGTGCTCTAACCTATATGGACAGGGAAAAAAGTGAATGCGTGATATTTCTAAAATAAAGCAAGGGGTTCGTTGCCACGAGCCAGACAACTTGTATGACAAATAGATTATTTATTGGAAATATTAACAGTATGGATGTGTGTGAAGTACAAAACTATGTGGAAATCGCAGAAAGAGTTCAGTGAAAGCAGACATAGAATGCCTTGGGACTGCATCCAGTGAGAATAGGAACCTGTAATACACAATTACAATTAATATTCAGGACTACATTCGTTTCTGCAGACATTCAAATTTTACAGTCACTGCTCTAGTTTCCAATTAAATGCATGCCATGACTGTGGGGCGATAATGGCTACAGACACATTAACACATATGTTATAGTATATTCTTCTGTGATAGGCGGGTTTACAATTCCACAATGCCCAGCAAGTTTCATTATGGTTCAAGCCCAAATCTGTAATAGGCGGGGTATACCATTCCACAATGCCCAGCAAGTTTCATTATGGTTTTCAAGCCCAAATCTGTGATAGGCGGGGCATACTATACCACAATGCCCAGTGAGTTTCATTATGGTTCAAGTCCAAATCTGTAATAGGCGGGGTATACCATTCCACAATACCCAGTAAGTTTCATTATGGTTCAAGCCCAAATCTGTAATAGGCGGGGGGTATACCATTCCACAATACCCAATAAGTTTCATTATGGTTCAATCCCAAATATATGATAGGCGAGGTATACTATACCACAATGCCCAGTGAGTTTCATTATGGTTCAAGTCCAAATCTGTAATAGGTGGGGTATACTATTCCAATGGTTCAAGCCCAAATCTGTAATAGGCGGGGTATACCATTCCACAATGCCCAGTGAGTTTCATTATGGTTCAAGTCCAAATCCGTAATAGGCGGGGTATACCATTCCACAATACCCAGTGAGTTTCATTATGGTTCAAGCCCAAATCTATGATAGGCGAGGTATACCATTCCACAATACCCAGTGAGTTTCATTATGGTTCAAGCCCAAATCTATGATAGGCGAGGTATACCATTCCACAATACCCAGTGAGTTTCATTATGGTTCAAGTCCAAATCTGTGATAGGCGGGGGGTATACCATTCCACAATACCCAGTAAGTTTCATTATGGTTCATGCCCAAATCTATGATAGGCGAGGTATAACATTCCACAATGCCCAGTAAATTTCAATATGGTGCAGGTTCAAATCTGTGATAGGCAGGTTAAATTTGTTTTAAAACAATTCCACAATGCCCAGCCCAGTAAGTTTTATTATGGTTCAAGCCCAAATCTGTGATAGGCAGGGTATTCCATTTCACAATGCTCAGCAAGTTCCAGGATTTTCAAATCCAAGGGTACTGGGAGTCTGGGATTCTTGGGTAATTTTTCTGTGTCCGCCCTAAGGGTCCCTTCTGTGCAGTTTCCAGGTTCTTGGGACCCTAAGTATCAGGTTACCAAATCTCTGAATTCCACGTGCGTTTTCAAGTAATCCTCTATGATAAGCTGGAAATACTATTCCACAAAATGCTTATTTTTATTATGGCGCAAGTCTTTCCCTCTCTCTCTTTTAATACCATCATCCTAATATGAGCTCATGCAATAGTGGAGGCAATTGCATCTTTACCACCTTTATGAATCTTGTGTCCCAATTGAAGCACAGTGCAAATTGGGAAAAGGCCGGGTCCAAAACAACTCGAGTCCAGATAACATTGGGGGGGGGGGGGGGGGTGTTCTCTCTTACGTTTGGTAGATACCGCTCTGCACCTATTCATTTTGTGGGTACAATGGGCCTTGGAGCGGGGTAGAGTTAGGCGGGTTGTGTCTGCTGAAGATCTGAGGGTACGTCTGGGAGTATGGAGAACTAGTTTTGTAGATATGGATTCTGGAGCTAGGCTTTTCAGAGACTTGTAGTTGTATACTAAGGAAGAACCTTGAAAACCTTTGACACTCAACCAGTGAACGATCGGAGAAGGGGCTTTGCGTCGACTGCTCAGCTGAAAACACAACCCTGGCAGCACATCTTCATATCTTCTCATGCATGTACAATTCCTTGAATTATGTTCAATCAAATAATTTGCATTCATGCATTGCACTCCAATTAGAATGAATATGGGATGGTTTGAGCCTCGTCTATGACAGATGAGGAATACTGAGCGCATAAGCACAATGCTGGGCTGGATGAGCCTATGGGTCTGGTTGTTAGGTGAGCGTACATTGCTCACACCGAAAACAGGTACAAACAAGATTCCTCCGTTAGCGATATCAATGTGGCGTATATTCAAACTGTTGTTGTAGTTTAGTGAAGTGAGTAATGAAAGTTCGGTTCATGTGAGTGATCAGGGATGGATTATCCCATAAGGGCAATTTTTAGATATTGTTCTGTACACTGTTCAAAAAGGGAACAGTATGTGTGTGTACTGTTCGACTTTAGCCTCAATTATATCATACCATTGCAATCAACATGAACAGGTTATTAAAGTTCCATCAGCCTTGTAAAATATTACACAAAAAAAACAAGAACAATGATATTGAAAATGAAGGCATTGTTTGATACCTCATCTACAAAAGAACTTCAGTTCGAATCACAGCACTCAATCATTCCTTGCGTCGGAGGAAAATTGTGATCAGTCTGCAAATTTCGAAAAAGCCGGTCGGGAGAAACTAATGTATTCGCTTTGCCACAGGACCTATTCCACAAAATATGTAATTTTGGACCTACATGTAATACTATTGTTTCACAGTACAGGTATGTGTTTTCATATCAATACAAAGGATTCATAACTTTATGTGATTGATATTACTGTAATTGCGGGAGGTTAACAGATTCAACCCTCCCTATAATATATACAAGCATCTACCAAAACAATAGGGAAAAGTCCGGCGGGGTAAAACCGCCAGACGTAATACCCACATCTCCTATTCAAGAAATTGCCCACGAGCGAACATGAAACCGGACAATCTTCGTGGAAAGAAGACATATAGACTTGGGTACAGGTAATGGTATCCATAATGCACTTGTTAAGTGTATGAGGCACCCCCAAAGCCCCGACAAGGGCGTCTTAATAAGCACATTGTATTCCCAAAGATTCGACCTTAACCACATGACCACTGGACAGAGGTTCTAATTCAGGTCAGAGGTCACCACACATTGCAGGTCACACCAGTATAATCACAATGGGGAACCATCCAGCCTTCGCAGATATTCAATTCTCCGATATAGCCAAAAAACGTTTCTGGGACCCCTAAGTGACCTCGAATGACCTTAATGATATGACAGTTTCTATGAAAATTGTTACTCTCTCAGTGATCATCCCCTCCCTAGGAGCCTTTGCATTCTGATGAACACACCCAGTGCTATTGCCGAAAATGTAACTAAAATCCGTTTTTGACCCACCCTAATGCCTTTAATGACCTTCAATGACTTTCGGTTTTTAATGAAAATTGTTACACCCATGGATGCATCCACTCCTAGAAGCATATTGCTCCAATGAACCTGTCCAATGTTTTATTGTTGAAATAGGTTTAAAATTGAACTTTTGCCCCCTTGTAACTACCAAAATCCAAAGTAAGTGTCCGATCCAAGCCGGGAGTTGTTTCTCTCCATAAAGCCACAAGCTCAATCAAACCCAAAAATAACCCGTTTTCTTCTTTTTTTGTTTTGCCCGTTGAATCCTCAAATAAGCACATTATTCAAGATTCGACCTCCACCCACATGACCACCCGACAGAGGTCAATTCAGGTCAGAGGTCCACACCATGCAGGTCACCATTATATCACAATGGGGAACCAGCCAGCCTTCGCAGATATTCAATTTTCCATTATAGCCAAAAACATTTCGACCCCTACGTGACCTCGATGACTTTAATGATATGACAGATATTCTTTATGAAAATTGTTACTCTCCAAGTGATACAAATCCACTCCTAGGAGCATTTTGCATTCCTGCTGAACACACCCAGTGCTATTGCCGAAAAAGTAATAAATCAGTTTTTGAGACCCCTAAGTGACATTTAATGACCTTCCAAGTGGACATGGCGGTTTTTATAAAATTGTTACACGGGAACTCCATGATGCATCCACTCCTAGCAGCAATATTGATTTCCAATGGAACATTTCCATGTTTTATCGAAAAGTTTTAAAATTGAACTTTGAACCCTTATAACTACCAAAGTAAATGTCGCTATTCGAAGCGGGAGTGTGTTTTCCCCCTCCATAAAGCACACCAAAGCTCTATCACATATCCAAATATTAACCAGTTTCTATTTTTTTGCCCATAATTCCTAACTAAGCCCATTTATTTCAAGATTCGACCTTAAAAAAAAAAACCACATGACCAACCCACCCGGACAGAGGTCAAATTCATGTTCGAGTGGCTCACAACACATGCAGTCAACAATTATATCACACCTGGTGAACCATCCCCTTCGCGATATTCAATTCTCCGCTTCAGCAGGCAAAAAACAGTTTTTGCCGACCTTCAATGATAAACATGACCGTTTTTATGAGAATGGGTGTACTCTCCATGATGAGTACATCCACTCCTAGGCAGCATTTTGCTTCTGATGAACCCACCCAGTGCTATTGGCCAGACTGAAATAGTAGCTGAAATCAGTTTTTCTTGCCCCTAAGTGCCCTTTAATGTACCTTTCCATGACATGGCGGTTTTCATGAAAATTGTTTACCTCTTCCTGTATTCATCACTCCTATAGGCATATTCATTCCAATGAACAGGTCCAATGATATTGCGAAAAAAGTATTAAACTCACATGTTGACTGATCATGAACAACTATATGCAATTGAGTCCCACAATTTACCCTCAGTGTCTATGATGCTATTGAATAAATTTTATCAGGACTGGTAGTAGGTTCCTATTCAACAAAGTTTCGTCCAAATCCCTAAAATTTGAGAAAATATCGGGCTAAATTCTTCTATTATGCTAACGACTATTTAAATTAAACACCCATACTGACCTTCACAGTGATTCAACGCAACTCTCAATTTTCGGGACTGTTAGAAGGTCTCTCACCAAGTTTTGTGAGAATCCAACAAAGTTATAAATTTGCCTATTGCTAATTGGGCCAACTATTATGCAAACATGTCATGCCAGATGACCTCCAGTGACCTCGGGCCACATAGGAAAATTCAATCATCGGCACTGATATTTGGCCCTATTCACCAAGTTTTCATTAAAATCCAATGAAATTTTGAAATCTCAATACATTATGCTTAATTAAGGCGACTGGTCCCAAAGAAAATGCAAACTTGACCGCGGATGACCTTGAAATTGGCGCCATGTTATTATCGGCTCCAACAACTACCCACAACCACCACGTTGCGTGTGAATCTTGCACGAACTTGAAGTTTTTGCGAAAAACCTGCAAAATAGAGGGCAACAAATTCACGATATAGCCCATTTTCGAACTTATTATCCGAGATTTAACTCATCGGACATGTGTAACAAAGTGTTGGGTAAGTCGGATAAAGTGTTAAAGAGAATGAGAGCGCTAAACGCCTAAGTTTCCCCCGGCGGAGGCGGCGGCAGCGTAGACGGCGGCACACACGGCCAAAACCATAATATTCCCGAACACGTAGTTTTTACGGGGATATAAATACAGGGAATATGATATCGATTATTAATCAGTTTTTGAATTGAAATAAATTGATCAATGAAATGACCGCGATGGCACACCCCTAACTGTATGGTATCTTCGTAGCTGGAAAAGTATGACATGAATAAAGGCTGAATGAACTTTAATTTAATGACTGTGTTTTGCATGGACACTGATGTTCATTCATTGTTATCTGCACCCACTGGTACTGAAGTTCACTATTCACAAGATCTCCAGCAAGCCTATGAGTCAACAATTCCTGGAAACAAGGTCTGGAAGTACAAGAGTATCCATATGATAAGCCCCCCTCATGTTATTCTGCTCAGAACAAATACTGCTTCCCTTTAGCATTTTCAAGTTCCTACTGTTTGCTGGTGTCATTCTATTCTCTGGCTTACTTCCCTGGCACAGAGTGAGGTACACCTCTGAATACCTCAATATTGTGAATCCCAGTCTAAGGTTTCCAATGCTGATTCCGTTTCACCAAGTTCAAAAGCAGTTACCCACAGACATAACCATGAACTTCCTCAGCAGAAATCAAAGGCCATTGGTCATGTAGACTATGTTGACTTGGATATTAATTAATTTCTATTCATTCATCATAGTAGCTTAAACACCGGACCCCACGTTCAGTTGATTCAATTGTGCCGATAAGGCCAACCCATCTATAACACTGTAAAAAAAATTGCCTGTGACATCACTGGGGAATCGTATGTTCCTTCTACAATTATCAAAGTCAATGTCAACATGTACTTTTTGAAAATCTTTCACTAAACAACTATAGATGGGAAAAAACAAAAACATACAAAATCATCCACAAAATATAGAGCATAATCTAATGCATTTCTAATGTGACTAACCGTTTCGAATTCCTGGGCAAGCTGTGTCTTGTGTGTGAGTGTGTCTCTGTGTGTGTATGTGACACCCCTTGTTTCTGACGATATCTGAAAAACCGATCGATTTATTAATTCATATTTCGGGCTGTAGGTTTGGTCTTGTCACTCAGGTGGTGAGATTAACCCTAATTCATATCCGTTGTGTCTGAACGGAATATTTCAAATGGCGATAACTCCCATTGGCATGATCCGATATGATCTTTGATTACGCAGTACCATTGAGTAATGGAACATATTCAAACATAACGGTCACTTCATTCAAGGTCATTGAGGTCAAAATCTATTTTCTGGCCATAACATGAAACCAAATATCTGCCGAGTTTGGGAGGTGCACTATTGTGATCCACTTGGTGACCTTCATCTCTGTGACCTTTGACCTCAATTTGACCTTCACCATTTTCTATGCCAAATAATTTTTTGTGACCATTTCTGGATCTCAATGGTACCTTCTGATCAAAATGTCCCATATGTTGACCCCATGTGACTATTGTGTTACTGTAGATATCAGAGGTCAAATTTGTTTTATATTCCAATTTGTGCATTAGGATGATTTGTCATGGCAATTCTTGATGAGGGATTGATGTCAAAAGTAAAATCTTGGAAAGATGTGCCTATTTTTGGAGTTACAGGGCAAGAAAATGCAAACTGCCAATTTTTGGATGTGACAGTGCTCTGTATGCTAATTACATGGAACAAACTCTAATCAGGCACCCAGTACTCAAGTTACAAGGGGCCAAATGTTAGTTTTAACACCTTTTTGGTAATAGCAGCTAATGGATGAATTCACATCATATTGCTTGTAAGAATGGGTGCATCCCATTGATGGTTACATTTCTTTGACATATTTATGACTTAAGGGCATAAAACTGCCAAATAGTATGTGTTCCTGGCTACCTGCAACAGCTTTGAGTGACAGTTTTTGATGTGGTTCAAATTTTAGGACAGGGTGTAGATCATGGAGAAAAACATTTTTCATAAGGAGGGTCATGTCATCCAAGGTCATTAGGGGTAAAAAAGAGGAACTTTATGACAAACTTTGTTCAAGGTCACTGCGAAAATACAGTCGCCCGATTTACACAAAACTTGGTGGGTGGGGGACAAAAGTTGGCCCTGAAAATTTGTGTTTTTTTAATTTTATTATCTGAACTTTGTCCGATTTGAATCACTTCGGGGATTGGACTGTTGTTAGTCCTAAACAACATGAAGGTCATCACAAGGTCACAGGAGTTCAAATTGCATAATTCATGTGATTTTTCTCAACTCTGTCATACTTGAAAAACTTGGAAATTGTGGACTACAGTTGGTCCTGAACAACTGATAGGACATTGTCACTGGAGGTCAAATGGCCTTGTTTAATGTGCTTTTTCCAACATGGTCGACAAGGGTTGTTTCTGCGGGGATATACAGTACACAATGGCTGTTTACCCGCTTGCATATGTTTAGTTTATAACAGGAGTTGCTTGCCTCCCCATTTTTTCATTAAAAGCCATAGTCATGTAAATATGTCAGCCAAACCCCCAGATGTGGTGTGGGGCTTTGATACGTCTTCTTTTCACCTGTGTGAGCTCAAAGGAAATATGTTGTCTGACCATGGGCCTTTGAGGGACAATCATTGGTTAACACTTTAAAGAATCACAGGTCTAAATTCAATGTGACTAAAGATCAATACTATACTTGCTTGTCCTTATCAGCATCAGTATATGAGCTGTCAATTTGTTTACACTCTTGGCCTGTTTCAGGATTCTTACACTTTGGGCATGCGCATTTGTGAACATTTGTCTGACCATAGGCCTTTGAGGAACAATCATGGTTAACACTTTAAAGAATCACAGGTCTAAATTCAATGTGACTAAAGATCAATACTATAATGTACTTGCTTGTCCTTATCAGCATCAGTATATGAGTGGTCGGTTTGTTTACACTCTTGGCCTGTTTCAGGATTCTTACACTTTGGGCATGCGCATTTGTGAACATTTGTCTGACCATAGGCCTTTGAGGAACAATCATTGGTTAACACTTTAAAGAATCACAGGTCTAAATTCAATGTGACTAAAGATCAATACTATAATGTACTTGCTTGTCCTTATCAGCATCAGTATATGAGTGGTCGGTTTGTTTACCACTCTTGGCCTGTTTCAGGATATATACACTTTGGGCATGCACATTTGTGAATATTTGTGAACTGTGAACAGGCCTATCAGAAGGATGTACCAAAGCTCAATGCACATCTATTGTTAATAGCTGAAGCCTGGTGCCCACTGCCCGTTGATGCCGACGTGATGCATCACATCTAGGCAACCTTGCGGGGCAAAAACATGTTTTGGCAGGAAGCATTTCAGCAGATAGGCTATTGTGCATGGGCAATGATGCCGGGTTTCAATTTTGTAAGGCCCAGGGTTTGGGTAAAGTCCTTTGCATGGGGAAAAAAAATAACAGTTCCAACTTCCACCACGACCGACTTGTTTCAAAGCATAGTCTCTATGGAGGGCCAAGGAAGAGTCCATGAGGCAAAAAGCCACTTACTGTACATGGGAAAACATTAAGGGGGGAAATCCCATTACCTGGGCTACACTCACAGGAGAGTATGAAGGGGAAGATGAGTGTCGGAATCCTCTTGGCAGACGAAAAAGTAACTAGATATGTGCAGGCGGGTAACCGCCGACGTGTATATCCCCGCAGAAATGGCTTTTGTGTTGCCCTCGTTTGGAGAAGGCACATTGAAGTTTATGTCCATTTTACTCTAGTACTTCGAAATGCCCCTACCTGTTGTTCAAGACCAACGGTAGTTCCCATCTCCAAGTTTTCGTTCGAATCTGACAAAGTTAGAAAAATCTCGAATAAAATGCAAATTTGACCTCTGTGACCTTGTAATTAAACCGTCATGCCTTCGGGACCACTTTTTGTCCCCACTCATCAAGTTTCATGTAAATCAGACTAACTCTGTATTTTCGCACAAAAAAACCCGACAAATTTTGACCTCCAGTGACCTTGAAATCACCGACATGTTTTTTCGGGACTATTTTTTGATCCCCATCCAGCCGAGTTCATGTAATCAAGACCAACTCCTGTTTTGTGGGTTCACCTGCAAAATAGAGGACACCAAACATGCAGTGATGCCCGACTTTCAACTCATCCAGATTTTGCTAGTACGGACTTGTGTACCAAGGTTCAGATTGATCGGATAAAACAATGAAGAGTTACTGCGCTAACGCCTTAAAGTTTCTGGAGGCGCGGCGGCGGAGAACGGCTGGCTACCCCCCTAGAAACCATAATATCCCTGAACACGTACAGTGTTGCAGGGATCTAATGAGGTCCCCAGCGATTATTGGGAATTGGGGAGGGAAGAGGAAATATTTGGTTAACAGGAAAGGAAAATGTTTCGTTGAAAGTGTGAAAGGGGTATCTAATGGGTCCGCAAACTGCTAGTCTGATCCGTTTTACAATGAGAGCATTGGTTTTGCACAGTATTTATGACTGTTTTATCGCTCAGTCAACTCCTTCTTCGACCCAAATCCACTTGAATTTTCTACATCCCCCTTAGCAGCCCGGGGCTTCTTTCTTTGCTTTTAAAATCAAATTTCTTGGCATAATCATTGCCGTTCTATTTTCCAAGCATCCAGGACATGTCATCCCCCCCTTGCCCGGCAGCGAACAACTCCCCACTCCCCCACACACCAAGAAAACTATCCCCATGCAGCAGGCAAGGGACAGTGTTGGAGGGCTCGAGGCCGCCCTCGCCTCGAGGCCGGCCGCGATGCAGTTTTTGGCGGCCTCGGTCCCGCCCTCGGAGCTGCCGGCCTCGGATTTTGGCCGATGCCGGGTCGAGGCCGGACAATATTTTTTTGCTATTAAAATAAAGAACAAATGAAATTTTAATGTCACAAATATGCCTCAGATTCGTTGAATTTCGCGACAATTTGAACTAACGTAGCATCCTCGGTATCGCCCAGAAGACTTCGTAAAATGGTACTGGCGCTGCGCCTCGGCGCCGCCGTGCAATTCCCCAGTGCAGTGCTAGAGTTCCGGCTGCCTAGCGAGCTCGCTGGCCATAGACATCTTACAGTACTGATGCACTTGCACTGAAATTGCACACATACGCATGTATAGCTTTGTTGTACAAAGCAGCGAATCCCGCCCCGGGCGCGGTCACGTGAACACTCACTGATCGCCCCCCCCCTTATGTCTTAGTAGGAGTTGCGAGATGACTTCTAGTCTCCATTGCATATACAATGGTGCATAAGCCTTGGACCAATAAAATACGAAGAATGTTGTCCCTTTCTGCAGACGTGAATGTATTTTATAATTCCAATTATAAATTTATATTTAATAACTGACACTGTAGCCTGTAGTGTGTACATGAGGGAAATCACACCAAATATATTTGTTTCCTTCATGCTTATATCCCCACATGGTTCTGTCTTCGCCGCGTCCGCCACCGCCGACGGAGATTTTTCATGTTAGCGCGATCACCTCCAACGCATTGTCGTTCACTTGAAACTTTTCACACATGTTTATCGAATCAAATCCTCGGCTGAGTTCAAGCAATGGGAGTCGCCCCAATACCACGAGGCGGCATCCCTGATTTTTTTGACGTCACATTTTTTATCCCTGATTTGCATGTTTTTGAACATGGCGGTCGTTTTAAGACTAACTTCCGTGTTAGCCTCATGGGACCCCACCGATCTCAGTCGTTATCGAATGCAGCTCTAGTATTGGTCTCCGAGTCCCGGCCCATGATTGCTCAAATCATTTGGATATACTTTGCGGTTTACCCGCAGGCGATGTGTAGTTCCATTGTTGACTTTAGTCAAGGAATCTGTGCCGTCATGACAGTGTGTGTGTGTGTGTGTGTGTGTGTGTGTGTGTGTGTGTGTGTGTGTGTGTGTGTGTGTATGTGTGTGTGTGAGACGCCTTGATTGTTAACACGATAATCGACTCCACCTTGGTGATCAAGCTCATACTTGGTATGTGGGTTCCCCATAATGAGTATATGCTCCCTATTGTTTTTCGATTAGGCTAAAGGTCATCTGAGGTCAACAAACTTCAGGGCAGTCAAGGTATCACTAAGCCTCTTGGCTCTCTGGTTTTGTTTTGTTGTTAGGTTTGAGTCATGTATGATTTTGATTGATATTGAGGTATGTATTGACTAGCCAAGATGGATTTTAAAATGTAACTTTTATAAATTAAACAAAATTATGTGTCGTACACACACTGATTGGATAGGCAGGTCATCTGCTGATTAAGATCCACAGCCTTTGGAAGCCAGAGGGTGCAGCCAGAATCAAGTACTCTGCTTTCCCCGCAGATGCTGGAATACTTAATGTTTTCAAAATGCAGTGCAGTGTCCTTAGCATCTAAGGCTAGTACCTGTCTGCCTGTGCACTTATGAGAGTCATATTGAAGAGTGTATTTAATGTGATGGTATAAGTAAGCACTCATCTGTTTCATTCTGAGTTCTGACCCAAGATAAAATTGGTTGCATAACAACTTTTGCTTGTTCAGTCCTCATTTTCGGGACTTCAAACATTCTTGTCACCATATTAATCATAATGATAGCTGTGTCATGGGGCAGACAAACAGATTACTTATGTATTAAAACACTGGGTAATTAAAAATGTATGCTGTATATTATGGACCGGCCGCGGCCTCGGCTCGGACGTGTGGGCCTCGGCTCGGCCTCGAGGGTGCGGCCTCCTTCGGGGGGGCCTCGGCCTTCGGCGGTTCGGCCTCGGCAGGTGGCTCGGATTGCAGCTGGCCTCGACTACAACCTGGTCAAGGATGTCCCAAATATATCTTTAGGAAAACCTCCACATTTGTCTATCTAGTAATTGCCTATTTTTGACATATAATGGACCTGTACAGCACACAGTCACAGACCAGTTCCAAGTACCAGTCGGCATTGACTATAAACAAACATAGGTGATGGAAGATTGATGGGCTATCTCCTGTGGTAGCAAGCCCCTATAACGTACTGTGGATCACTGGGTTGTCAGTAAAGAGAGAAGTACACACTCGTCTGTCGGAGGGCGACGTTTTAATTTAAAAGGCGATCCCAGGAGCAGGAAATCTCACCCCTGGCTGGGTACTCAGGGCACTCTTGAAAAGACGTTAGCGAGATTCGCCGGGGCCCTTCCACACCCAAAATTGGAGCCTCTATAATTCCGAATAAGGATTTCCTTAGTCAGCTGAAGCACCTGCGGTGGAAGCATAAACATGAGGCGTTATAAAGGTAAGGAAGATGTTCTATTCAGGACATTTATGCATTGTAAACACAAAGTAAGTGAAAATGGTGCAATCCAGGCGCATATCCGGGGTGGGGGGGGGTGTTGGGCAGGCATTCCCAGGTAAGACGAGAAAAGAAGAGAAGCGGAAGAACAACTGTTTACAGATTTTTGTAGGTCTAATCACTGAACCTAATCAAATTGGTTGGTATAAGGGGTTGCTGGTGGGCAGCTTATAACTGCAGTAAAATTGTCACAGCAGCTAGACGTTACTCGTTACTCGGTGCTTTATTCTAACAGGAGCCTATTATATGATGGAATTCAAATTCCTAACATCAAAACATCAGATACAGAAAATGTTTAATGGACCCTACTATGAGTCTTTTTTTTTTTTTTTTTTTTTCTTTTGAGCGAATTCTTACAAGTTGGAAATTGGAAAATTATGAAAAGGTGCATACAATGACCTTTACTGACCCCAGCGTACCTTCAAAATGTTCAGGATCAAAGGGGATCACATCTACCAAGTTCTGAGAAATCCAACAAACTTCAAAAAATTGCATAAAATATGAAAATTAGACACATTGAATAACCGCCAGTGACCCCAGCTTCACTTTTAAATTTCTAAAAAATTTAAAACTTGGAAAATTTGCAAAATTATGCAAATCTGAGACTAACCTAATTAGCATATTTAAGGCTAAAAATCGAATTAGTTCATCTACTTGTCATTCAAGTCCTACATGCCAAACTTAATCACTGTAGCACATACGGTTCGTGCATAATCTTGCTAACGGGCTTGAACAATAAAATTACATGAAATTAAGATTAATTACCCCAACTTAATTAATGACCTTGCCTGCCCAAAATCTAATCAGATCGTTGTCACCCAACCCTGGCGGTTGGCTGCATACACACAAAATCTTGTCATAATCGGCTTCACGGTCCGTGAGAAATCCTGCTAACAAGGAAAGTGTGAAAGGACAACATCGCACCTAGTGACAATATAGTCTCTGCACTGAATTTCATTCAGGCGCGACAAAAAATTGAAATCGACAATCTTGTTCAAACCAATGGGTTATACTTTTTTCCTCACAGTTACTATGAAATTATGTCTTATATCAGGTTAGGATGTAAGTAGAATGCCTGCTTGTTAATACCTGTTTCCCAGGTTATCCTTTTGTCAAAGCACCAGGCATGATCGCATGGATGCATATCCCACGCAGGATGGGGAGGACATATAACTCTCCCACTTTTGGCGATTGCTCCCATGGACTCCAACATTTTGGTGTTATGTGGAGTTCATAAATATCTATGCTTGGCAGGATACAAAGAGCAAAGTTGAAGAACTATCCGTGTCAATGAATGCAAAGACTCAAATAAGCAGGCAAGAGAACAATAGGAACCACGGGTTCAACAAAGTATAAGTTGTTATGGTGTTTTCATTTTTTTTTTGTTCATATGCTGTAAACAATGAATGACTTAGGCGACTTTCTTTCAGTGGGGAAAGAAACAGAGGCACAGTGAAACATGTACAGCACACACCAGAAGAGGATGTCATTAAAAGTCCATTCAGCCTTATTTCATGTCCTCCGTCCCAGCCACCCAAATACGTGTCGTATTAATATGTATTGACTGATGAAGAACTTCAGTGAAATAAGAAATCAATTGCATTGAAATGATGGTATTAGGTAAAAAGTTTGTACTTTTGTGGAAGAGGCCCTGTGACATAACATACATTTGTGAGGCCGGGGTGTTTTGCTCATTTTTTTAATTACATGTAGCTCCAATTTCTTCAAAGAATGAAGAATGATTGAGTGCTGTAATTTTGACTGAAGTTATTGTGTAGATGAGGTTTTCAAAAAATGGCAGTCATTTCAATACACTTTGATGCTATTTTCTCGAAGTTTTCAAAGGACTGATGAAACTTATGTGATAATGGATGAGCTTACCTCTACATATCCTTCAAGCTACAGTATGGAAGACTCCCAGTCCAAGAGTGGTTGTGTAGTATTAGTCCAGTACGGTAACAACAAAGAACAAGAAACAGTGTTAGATGTCACAGTACCGTGGCGGCCTGCGACCACTCCCAAAATTTCTGACTGAGTACAGACCCAGGTCAATTCAAAACATTATGCCAGCAAAATTCTTAGCCTATTGCAAAAATCCTCCATTTCTTGTAAACTGAGTAGTTAATCTTCTAGGGTGAAGCAAATCAGTAACATCAGGATTTGCGAACAAATTTCAACGTGGGAATGGACTGGGCCCCCTATCTCCCCCCCTCTCCCCACCACCTCCCTGCCTTGTATGTGCAATCACTGCTGGCCAAAAAAAAAGCGCTTCAAGATGGTTTGGTGACAACTTCAAGTTGAGTTATTACTGTGTCACAAACTTCTGGCTGGTGGATGAACAACAGCAGGTGGTATTACTTCCACATCCACATCAGAGGGATCAGGGGGGACAAGTTGATTCTCAATATTGGAAAGGGACATCTTTGTTTGTGCATTGTGTTAAAAATAAGTTACAAAAAAATTAGAGCACATTGACTCGGAGATTCAGGAACTTGACGTACGTGGCAAATTCGATCCTGATCCAAGCACACAATACATACACACACATGTACAACACTGTCATGACTGCATCGGATTCCTCAGACATTAGAGGGGACGAAAAAATGCGTATTGACGGTTTTATTACTGTATCCGTGCACTAATAATTGGGGTAGTGAGTATGGGGAGAGGGATGATGCACTGAGGAGGGGGCGGACGTTAGTCGAAGCACCAGGTAGGGGAGCCAAAAAATTATTTTTATATCCAATTGTAAATCCTAAAATGTCTCAAAAGTAAATTGAAAACTCAGGAGGCCAGAATGCAGGAAACTCCAAAGTTGAGGTGTGGGGTTTTGAAATGTCCTCTTTTCACCTGTGTGCTCAGTTCAAGACGCAAATCTGGATTACATGACCATGGGCCAGGCTTCAGGCACTATAAGATCATCTCAATAACACTGTAAGGGAAGATCAGTCAACAACACGCCTTCAGCTGCTTTATCACTGTATATCAGATCAAAATCCAGATAAGAAATGTATTGTGGAATTGATTTCCTATAATACACAGTACACTGAACGGATATATATTTTTAATCTCACACGATTGCCCAAGAAATAATGGATATGCTCAAACTGAACAAAGAGATCAAACAACGGGAACATGAACAATTTGTTTCATCTACTGCTGATCTGCTTTTGTTTGCAATCAGTGGTGTTGTTTTTGATGATCTTGGAGGTCGAAAAGGAGCAAATTGCCCCAATCAATAATGACAGCAAAATCTGAAAGACATATACAGAGGTGCATTTATATTTGACCAGCCAGTAAGTGTGCTACCTTTTATAAAATTGTATTATTCAGTGACCAATCTCAAATTCATTAGACTGATTGTTGACCAGTTTACCGGAAGGAGAACTAAGTTTTTGTGGAAATTGTGACTAAAATAGCTTAAATTATGCAAATAGACATCATAACTCGAATTCCAGGACCCATTTTCTTAATTTTAAACATCTCAGGACCAATGGTGAACCACACTCAATATATACGCTTCATCACGGGATTCCAACCCCCCCCAAAAAAGGATGTGTATAAATTGAGCAAATTAGACAAATTGAATGACCCCCAGTGAACTCAAATCTATGTTAATGCTTTTAGGGCATGAAGGTGGACCAAACAAATAGCGGTTTCCATGGAATTTTGACTAACTCAGACCCACTGAAGACTTCAGTTACCTGAATTTACAAAACTGCTATTAAAACAGGAAGCCAAGCGGACTTAGTGATTCTTGACGTTGCTGTCAACCCTAGCCGCACACGGACAAATAGGAGATAGTATCAGCGGGCATTATGGGAAAACATACCCTCTGACAATTTTTCTATCTTCACCAACCAACTAATAGGGTTCCTGTACCCTTGGTAGAAAGCTACACACAAATTTACAAGCGTTTTCAGACTTTGAACTTGCGTAACCTTAGCGACCTGCCGACACCCCCCCCCCCCCCCCCCCCATGACCCAAAAATAGGTTTCATTGACTCATCATGGGGAATACACAAACCAAGTATAGCCCCCCCTACCGATCAACCCGGGGGCCCCTTTACAAAAACAAGAGTGGTTATGTACTCCCCATAAGAAAGCTACACACCTAATTTTAAACTGATCAGGACCAACCGTTCTGGGGACTTATGTGTCTACAAGGTTTTCAGACTGTGACATTGGTGACCTCAGATACCTTCTGACCTGACCCAAAAACACTAGGCGTTCATGTACTCATCATGGGGAAACCATACCAAGTAAGTATGAGTTCATCCATCCAGGTGGTGGTCGAGTATCGTGTTTACAAGCCAAATTGGACCATAAAATATCAAATATTTCACAAATTTTCTATTTTCAACCCAAAATCAACTCCTGACTGAACCAAAAACAATAGGGGGTTCCTGTACTCCCCATAAGGAAAGCTATACACAGATTTCAACTTAATCTGACCAACCATCCTGGAATTATCGTGTTTACAAGGTTTCAGGACTTTTGACCTTGGTGACCTCCAGATAACCTCTGACCAGACCCTAAAACACATAGAGCGTTCATGAACTCATCATGGGGGAACACACATACAAAGTATGAACTTCATTCATCCGGGGGGGTCGAGGTATCTGTTTACAAGCCAAAATTGGCCAAGATATCGAATGTTCACAAATTTTCTTATTTCGACCAATATTCACCCAAACCTGAACCAACACAATAGGGGGGATGCTGTACTCCCCATAAGAACGCTATAAACTAATTCAACTTGCATCAGACCGAATATTCTGGACTTATCGTGTTTCACAAGGTTTTTAGACTTTGACCTCTGGGACCTCAGATGACCTCTACCCCATGACCCCAAAAGATAGGGTTCAGACTTATCATGCGGAACACACATCCCAAGTATGAAGCTTCATCCATCTGGGTGTGTTTGAGTTATCGTGTTTACAAGCCAAAATGGCCAAAATATCAAAATTTGCACAAAATTCTTTTTTCGACCAAAATTCACTCCTGAACTGAACCAAAAACAAGAGGAGCTCCTGCTCCTGCCATACCTTGCGATTCAAGAGTCCGGTACTCCCCATAGAAAGCTATACACCCTAATTCAACGTGATCAGACCAACCATCTGGACTTATTGTGTTTACAGGTTGTCAGACTTTGACCTTTGGTGACCTTGACCTGACCAAAAAAAACAGGGTTCATGTATCAATCATGGGGAAACACGCATTACCATGTTATGAGCTTCATCCATCAGGCTGGGTTGGTTATCGGTTTACAAGCCAAAATTGCCACACATTGACTTTTCCACAATTTTCATTGTGTCCAAAATTCCCACCACCTATACCAAAAACAATAGGGTTACTGTACTCCCAATAAGAAAGCTATAAACCCTTAATTTCACTTGATCAGACCAACCATTCTGGACTTATGGTTGTTAATGGTTTTCAGACTTTGAACCTGTGGGACCTCAGATGACTTCTACCGACCAAAAACGATAGGGTTCATGTACTCATCATGCGGAACCCACATACAAGATGAGCTTCATCATCCGGGTGGGGTCGGTATAGTGTTTACAGCCAAAATTGGCCACAATATCAAATTTTCACAAATGTTCTTATTTTAGACCAATATTCAACCGACTGAACCAAAACACAATAGGTCCTGTTACTCCCCATAAGAAGCTATACCCAATTTCACTTGATCAGACCAACCATCTGGACTTATCGAGTTTACAAGTTTTCAGACTTCGACATTTGTTGACCTCAGATTTACTCTGACCTAACCAAAACGTAGGTTTCATGTACTCATCATGCGGAACCCAATACCAGTATGAGCGTCATCCATCCGGGTGGGGTCGAGTTTATCCGTGTTTACCAACCAAAATTGGCCAGAATATCAAATTTTCTCATCAAATGTTCTATTCGACCAATATTCCACCCCGACCTGAACCAAAAACAGTAGTGTTCCCGTACTCCCCTTAAGAAAGCTATACACCTAATTTTCAACTTGATCAGACCAACCATTCTGGACTTACGAGTTTACAAGGTTTCAATTTGACCCTCTGGTGAACGCAATGACCTCTGACCTGACCCCAGAACGATGGGGTTCCAGGTACTTATCATGGAGGAACACGACATACCAAGTCTGAGCTTCATCCACCGGGTGGGGTCGATTTATCCTTGTTACAAGCCAAAATTGGCCAAAATATCATTTTTCACAATTTTCTTTTTTCGACGACCAAAATTCCATCCCGACCTGAACCAAACAATAGGGTTCCTGTACTCCCCATACGAAAGCTAACACCTAATGTCAACTTGATCAGACACACCATCTGGACTTATTGTGTTTACAAGGTTTTCAGACTTTGACGCTGTGACCTCTGACCTGACCCAAAAACAACAGTTTCATGTACTCCATGGGGACCACACATACCAAGTATGATCTTCATCCTCCAGGCGGTGTGATTAATCGTGTCTACAAGCGAACATTGGCCAAAACATTGACTTTTCACAAATTCCGCTATTTTTCCGAAATTCACCCCAACCTATACCAAAAACAATAGTGGTTACTACTCCCCATAAGGAAAGCTATACACCCTAATTCAACTGATCAGACCAACCATTCTGGACTATGGTGTTTACAGGGTTTTCAGACTTTGACCTCTGGTTGACATCAGATGACTTCTGGCCTGACCCAACAACGATGGTTCATGGACTCATGCATGCGGAACCACATACAAGTATGAGATTCATCCATCCGGGTGAGGGTAGAGGTTATAGTTTGTGTTACAGCCAAAATTCGGCCAGAAGACAGACAGACCCAGAACAGACTATCAAATTTTCACAAATGGTTTATTTTCGAAAATTCACCGACCTGACCAAAAAACAATAGGTTCGTACTCCCATAAGAAAGCTATACACCAATTTCAACTTGATCAGACCAACCATTAGGGAACTTACGGTTTACAAGGTTTTCAGACTTGACTCTGGTGAACTCAGATGACCTTGGACCTGCCTGACCCCAGAACGATAGGGTTCAGTACTTATCATGAGGAACAACCATACCAAGTATGAGCTCATCCATACGCGGTGGTGGGGTAGAGTTATCGTGTTTACACGCCAAAAAAAGTGGCCAAAATATCAAATTTTCACAATTTTCTTTTTCGACCACAAATTCACTACCGACTGAACCAAAAACAATAGGTCCTGTACTCCCATAAGAAAGCTTACCACCTAATTTCAACTGATCAGACCAACCATTCTGGACTTATTGTGTTACAAGGGTTTCAGACTTGACCTCTGGTGACCTCTGCCGGACCCAAAAACCAACAGGGTTCATGTATTTATCATGGGGAACACACATACCAAGGATGAGATTCATCCATCAGGCGGGCGTTTGAGTACGTGGTTACAAGCCAAAATTGGCCAAAACATTGATTTTCCAAATTCTTATTTTGTCCAAAATTTCACCCCCAACCTATAACAAAAACAATAGGGTTATGTACTTCCCAAGAAGAAAGAATACACTTAAATTTCACTTGCTCGACAAACCATTCTGGAATTATCGTGTTTACAAGTTCTTTCAGACTTTGACCTCTGGGACCTCAAATGACTTCTGACCTGACCTAAAAAACAGTAATCACGTACTCATCATGGGGAACCCACAACCAAGATATGAGCTTCATCCATCCGGGTGGGGTCGAGTTTATCGTGTTTTCAAAAGTTTCCATGTTCGACAAAATTCACTCCTGACCTGAACCAAAAAACAAATCGGGTTCCCGCTACTCACCTCATTAGAAAGCTAGACACCTAATCACCAACCCATTCTCGGACTTACAAGGTTTACAAGGTTACAAGGTTGACAAGGTTTTCAGACTTTGACCTTGGTTGACCCCAGATGACCTCGACATGACCAGAAAACAATAGGGTTTATTTCTATGTACTCAATATGGGAGGAAAACACACATACCAAGTATGAGCCTGACCCTAAATCAAGTTATCGTATTTATCAAGCTGGGCGTCACACACCTACACACCATACACACACAACACAACGTGACCAATGTTCCTCTGACTTCGCAAGGAATAAAAAATGAAGGTGTCCCTACCACAGGTTTATAGGAATGAGTATACTAATTTTTGGCATCAGCACATTTTCACTGAAAATCTGATCAGTTCACCTACCTCACATCCCATATGCATGTGACAAAACCCAAAAACTTAATCCAACCAAGCACCAATCCTCATCCAGATTCTTTCTAAGAGCATTTAGTAAATTACCTACTAGAGTAAAGACTCTAAAATGTATCCAAAAGTCCAGAACCCCCCTGTTATGGCACGTATAAGCATGTATTACCTTGTACCACTAACTTTTGCATACACCCACCTACTCGGCGCAGGGATCTGGCAATTCTTGTAGCTTGTTTTCGCACCCCCCCGGCATTCCGTTCATTGGCAGACGGAACGTTACGGAGGAAGAAAGCTGAGTGAAAAGCACCTGAGGAAAGGAGTGTGGTTAGAGTGCATGAAAACTGGCCGCAAAGATCTCACCTCGTGCTTGCTTTCCTCCCTCTGCAGGGTAATCGTCGCTACTTGATAGCGTTTATAATGCGACTGATTGCTGAACTTACGTATGGTCGTTAGGGAACGATTCTTAAGTTGCCCTATGTCGGATGGTAACTCGTCTAGTAAAGCGAAGGGTTACCGTCAGTCAGGACCCATCTCCTAGGTCTGGCCGAGAGGTATGCTACTCCGGCTGAAGGTCCTAACCTTCTGTAAAAACTCGCACCGAGGGGCCGCGTTGCTGTCCCGCGGGAGGAGGCGGGGGCCTGGTAAAGGTAAGTCTTGCTTATAAATTGCCATACACAGTGGGTTCTGGACCCTTTATTCGCAATGATACTGACCTTTTAAACCACTAACGTTGCAAGAGTGACACAAGGCTTAAGATGGAGGGGGGTTTGCAACTCGGCTGCGGGTTGAGATTAGCACACCAGCTGGCGAAGGACCTTCGCCGTCAGGTTGTCCTGAGGTAGTGGGACACGAAGAGATGGCGTACTTTCCCGCGGCGGCCCACTCTATGTCTCCTCCATAGGGGGTATATCTAGACAACCCGCCTTAGAGGCTAGTAATGGCGTCTCAAATCTTATGCTCTGGGCGTGCCCTCTTTGGCAGACGTGTGAGCCTAAGCAGCCGACACTCCACCCGTGTAACCTCACTCTTAAAGAAGCGGGTGAATAAGGTTGTCCAATCGGAATAAGACAGAGTTTCTTCTCGGACTGGCACTTGTTCTCATCTAGGTACCATCGTAGTGCTCTCCAACCGGGCACCGGCAAACAGCTTATCCTCACTAATTGTCGAGATGACTGCATAGCGGGAAGGAAAATGTCCGCTGGGGGTGAGCGCGGTGACTGGTTCTTCCGCCAGGACTGTGGGGTCCCGTAAGTAACCGCGCCACCCTTGGCGCTAGCCTAGAACTCTCGCTTCGTGTTAGGGCTGTAAAGCATCTGCGACGACGGCTGCAGCTGCTATCAGAAACAGCGTCTTGTGTGCCAACCGTCCATGTGGCGTTATGACGAGGCCGTATAAGACTTCACATAACCTTAAGGACTTCGTGATCGCCCAGAGTGTGCCTAGTCTCTTCTATGGGGTCCCTCCTGTTGAAGAAACCCCTCAGCACCTGTCTAATTACGTCATTGCTACTGCCGGTAGACCCTCTCCGAACCCTGTGTGAGCGGCTGCGATGGCTGCCCTGGAGTTCCTGATGTTGCTGGGCTGTTTTCCCTCGACGAGCGAACATGTGAGCTTAGAACCCCCTACTTGCTCTAAGTCTGCATCCATGGGATCCACAGCGTTCTCTCTGGTCCCAGGCGTAGAACTTGCTGAGTCTCGAGTCGTAAATCTTAATTGTGGATTCCCGTCTGGAATCTGTGCACGTCCGATAACACTCTTGTGGAAATGGCCCTTCGCCTGGAGCATCGCCTGCTACCTTCCACGCAGTGAGGAGAAACTGTCGAGATCCTGTACAATTGACCCTCTCTGCGTAGAAGTTTCCTTGTTGTAAGTTGGAAACTTGAACGGTCTGTCTACCAGTAGCCTGGAATAGAGGGAACCATGGCTGTTCGGCCAACATGGAGCTATCACAATCATTTCTGCGTTGTATTCTCTGAGGCTAGGAGTACCCTGCGTATTAGCCCCAGGGAGGGAAGCGTACATATAGAGATTCTCCCCAGGAAGGAAAAGCTCCGTCCCTCCATGCTCCGGATGTGGTAGTCTGGTGGCGAACTTGTAGTTTGCTGTTCTTCGGTGTGCAAACATGTCCCCAAGGTCGTCCGAACAGGGGAAGACGTGATCGGCCCGTACGGCGTCCACGCCACTCTGTGTTGTGAAGTTCCTCTGGAGAGGGCGTCGACAGCATGTTTCTCCCTTCCCTGCTATATGAGACTCTCTCAGTCAATCCCCTAGCTCTCGCACATCAGATAACAGCTGCACTTTTGTCGAGGATTGTCTCGCCCTGGTTCCATCCCCCCTGGTGGTTGATATAAGCCCCTGTAGTCGTTGTCCGTTTTAGAACTGTGACCTGGTGATTTCCAATTGACCACGGTTCCACTGTCTGAGGGCGTTCGTCACTTGCCATGTTCTCGAGTGTGTTTGATGTGGAGTCTGGCTTCCTCTGGAGACCGAAAAAAAGGGGCCCCACTGGGTGCGTTGTTTTTCCCCACTTTCTCCCCACCCCCTAGGACGCATCAGTTGTGGATCGTGGCACTGGGCTTTCTCTCTCTGAAAGGTCTCCTCTGATCAAGTGTCTTTCTGCAAGTCCCCCCCTGAAGGGAAGGCCTGGCCTCCTGTGGTAATATGATCCCATTTGTCGGGTTTTCTGAGGCAGGGTTGCATTGTCTTAGAAGACACCTGATGATCGCAATCCTCAGCCGCACGCTTGTGAAGTCGACTAGACTCGCCATAAGCCTAGTAGACCGTTGCCACATCTGGCCGGTCCTCGTCCCATGGTGGAGTAGTTCGCTGGGCTATGGGTACGAGGCCCTATAAACCCTTGCCTCTGACGGGAACGCCAGCTGTCTCGTACTCTGAGTTCGGCCCCCAGATCGTCTCATCTCCCTGAGCTCGAGTGACGATTTCTTGATGTTGACTATCCATCCCAGCTCCTCTAAGAGGTCACCACTGTCCGAGTGTCCGCCTCTGCTGCGGCCTCGGTTTCGGCCGCGACTAACCAGTCGTCGATGTAGGCAAACACCATACACACCCTGTTGCCTGAGGTAGGAAAGAAATGGACCTCGTTACCCTGGTAAACCTCTTGGAGCTGGGACAGGCCGAACGTAGAGACCGTGAATTGTTAGTCCTCTCCACATAGTGGACGCCCAGAAATTTCCAATGGTCCGATGAATCGGTATGTGGCTAAGCATCCTTGAGATCGTGATAGTATCCCTCTGCAATCTTCTAGTAGCGGGATGATGGTCGCAAGAGTCTCCATCCTGACTTCTTTGGTTGGATGTAACTCTTGTTCAAGATTTAAGTTCAAGAGAGTGCGCCGTTTCCTTCTTCTTGAGGGGTCAGGAAGAACGCGATCTGACTGCTCTCCCCTCTCGCGCTGGCACCCTCCTTGCGCCCCCTCCTCGACCACCTCTCTTATCTCTCGTTCCAAGGCGCTCCCACTGACCTGGACTGGATATTTTTCCCATGCCTCTGTGGGGGGGAAAGTGTGGCAAGTCTCCCCCTCCCGTAGGGAAACTCTGGTAGGGTGGGCACCTCTAGGGTCTACCCCCGCGGGACTGCCTGCTCGTAGGCCCGTCTGATACCCCCTGGAAGTACCCTCGGGTAACTTGCCACGTCTAGCTCGGACCTCGGCCCTCTTCCGCCCCTGTCGGAGGACGGCCTCTGAGCCCCTGAAGCCTCGGGATCTCTCTGTGCTTCTGCGTCTCCCTGAGATCGACCTCTTGAGTAAGGCCTGCGGACCGTCGGCCACAAAAATACTCCGTCCGACTATCTTCAGGGCCTCTCTCTTCCTGTAAGTGAGTATCGAATCTCCCCCCGAAAAGTCTGGACCCGTCATCGGCGCTGGCGATCTGCTCTAATATCTCTGGTAGACCATTTTAGTGGTCCCAACATCACTCTCTGCGTTCGGCTGTAGCCTTGACTGCGATGCTGCGAACTGGTCGAAGATCAGTCCTGTATGTAGGCCGCTAAATCGTAGCGATCAACTCCGTATCTCTCCCTTGAATCTTGCTCGACGCACAGCGTCGAAGGCCTTGTTGGTTTATCTTCTGAGAACGCATGCTGTGGAGGTGTATCTGACCCTCTCTAAAGGCCCTGTCGACCTCCTGTAGGACCAAGTCGAGCTTCGCGGAGGACTGGTTACTACACTTTCCTGAATGTTCAGACCCCTTGTAGGACGGTAGCTTCTCCTTGCGGTCTCTGAGAATGTCTGGTACTCTGAAGAGTTCGTTGAACTGGCTCTCTTCCACTCGGAAGGAGATCGGCTTGCACTGTGTGCTGCCCACTTCCTCCTAGACGCCAAACTGTGGAAACCTCCTACACTAGACATCCCTTGGCAGCGTTGTGGCAGAGGTTAGGGGTAGAGGTAACGAAAGCACGAGAAGACGTCTGCGGGCCCACTCTCTCTACGCCTCTTAGTGCTAAGTCAGGGGCAAGCCCTCCCTAAGTCCTGTTAGAGGGCGCTGTCGAGAGAACGGCTTTAGGTGTTGTCTGACGTGATCCGCTGAAAGTTCCGCCTGAACCAAGTGTCCCTGGTCCTCCCAGGCACTGAAGTCTCGTCACGGCTGGGATGTAGTCTTCTGTTCCTACAATTGTCGTCCACCGAGGAAACGGTGGCGGGTCTGAGTAAGTTTGCTTCTCCCCCTGGGTAGGCCCTGACCCAAACAAGTCCGGTTCCCAACTGGCCGGAAGGCTTGATCGTGGAATCCCCAATCGGTCCCGAGGACGCTGTTGGTTTCCTGTTTCTGGAACCTGAGTTGGCCCCCGATACGAGAGGATCACCTGGTCCTCTGAATCCTCTTGGTCTGCCTGGATCTCTTATTACCAGTACCGTCGTACAGGACCTGATCGCCTCCTCACACCACACTTGTGGGTTCCTCCTCGGCCCACTCCTTCATCCTGGTCTCCTCGAAACACGCGTCCCAAACCTGATCTCCCTCAACTGGGGCGGAGCCTGTGGGTAGCTCGTGTTGGGACCCAGCGCCTGGATGATGATGGAGATTCCAATGGTTGGCTGGATGATCGAATATTGCTGGTTGGACGTGACGATCCAATGCCGCTTTGTTCCATAAGCCCGGCTCTGTTCCAATGGCCGGCCTTGTTCCAACAGGCGGTTCTCTCCCAAAGGTCGGCTGCTCGGCGGAGACGTTGGGACGGTTGAGCTGTCGCACAGCTGGCCGGTACTGATCTGTTGTGCGCTTTGTTGTGGCCCCTGTACCAACGTTTGGTTCTGCCCCGCAGGTCGGTTATGCACCACTGCACCGGCTTTGTTCCACCTGCCGGGCTTGGTTCTGCTGGCCGGCTTGTCCGCGTCGGCTTAGTCGAAGGTCGGTCTGTTCTGCTAGCCGGCTTGTCCAGACATCGGCTTTGTCCCGAAGGCAGGCCCTGTTCCACGGGTTTGTTCTGTCCCGACAATCGGCCTAGTTCCACTGGTCGGCTCTGTTACGCCTGTCGCGAATAATTACGACGGCAGGCTTTGCTCCCGTGGTGAGCCTGTCCGCGGTGTGCTGGGGTCCAGTTAATCGGCTTCTGCTCCGATGGCCGGTTCCGCTCTACCGGCCGGCTCTGTTCCACTGCCGGCTTTGTTCCATTAGCGGCTCCTGACAACCGCATCTGGGATAGTGGATCCCCGGATCATGCGGGTCCCTGACTCTGACGATTGGAGGCTTCTCTTTCCCGGCTTCCTTTTCTCGGCGTCCTGGGCCCCAAAGGGAACGGGGCGTGCGACGACGGTAACAGACTGGGGCGTCCTCCCCGGGCGAAGCTTTTTGCTCTGGCTTTCGCTTTCCCCTTCGTCGGTCTCGGGTTCCCTGGCCGGTCTGGTTGGAGAAGCCACCACCTGCTCCCAGGGACATCTGGGGCACTCTGGCGGCCCGAATGAGTTGCGGAAAACCTGCTTTCTCTGGATTTCCCCGCCTCTTCCCCCACCGTCTCTGCCTACTGAATCCCGTTGGGTGGCCTCCTTGGCCTGCTTCTACTTCAGTTCTACTCAACCACTGCTGAATCTCGTCACAAAGTTTGTCGGTCCGTCTGGCAAATCTAACATCTCCCGGTCGGTTTGCACGGACCGGCAGCGAGGCAAAGCTCGTGGTATCCCAGGTGGGGAAAGTAATGGTCTCCTATGACTCGGAACTGGTGGGCTAAGTGGATGGCTAGATAAAGTACGAGCTCTGAAAAAACCAACTCAAAAGTCAGAGTATTTTGACGCTATACGAATCATACGTCTTTCAACAAGTCCCACAATCGTCAACAAAACATTTCTAACACCTAAGTACAAAAAGTCCGCAAAAAAAGAAAAAAAAAGTCAAAAAACTTAGTCAGCTCCTTCGATCCGTTTCTGCGACGTTTACGTGAGGCTGGCATGAACGGAATGACGGGTTGCCGGCACCAAGCTACAAGAATATGGCAGATCCCTGCGGCTAGTAGGGGGTGTACTGCAAACGTAGTGGTAAAAGTTAAGTATCATTTTGCGCAATAAATTGTAATCAGATTGTTCACACAACCTGATAACTACATACCATTTTCCCACGTTCGGCCATCCAATTCGTTCTAATGAGCATTAGTAAATTCCTACTAATTTTTTTTTTTAAATTTTGTCACGTTTAGGCGAAATCCGCTAATAAAGAGTGTGAGACGCACCACGGAAACACACACACACACAACCAAAGTGATCGCTAAATCGTCGGCTTGGTGCAGGCGAGACAAAAAAAGACGCACAATTCAACAGACCCGCTGATCGAGTTGTGACTGACTCGCGATTGTCCACCATGCAGTATCACTATCAACCAGACACGAGAAGCATATCCCGTCCTATAACAAAGGGAGTAGTCCTTGAAAACCACATTTTCGCATCCATGCCCAAAATGTGAACCCAAAGAAGATCAATCAGTGATATTCATCCTGAAGAATTCAAAAAAATGAGATTATGGTCAATGGAACCCTGTATCACCACCCCCTTATCATTATCTATCCTATTGCGAAGATGATCTTCCATTTGTCCAAAGAGATTGGTACTTACCATAATCATAGACATAAGTTCACTAGGTCTGGTTTTCATTTACCTCTTCTTCATTTATTTCACTGGAAGACATCTTCAGGGGAAAAAATCATCCAGTTACTGCCAACAAAACGGCACTCCTGAGGTCACTTTTCTCTGTTCTAAATGATGTGGCAAGTAGATCCAAATCAAACCGCTCAAATCCTACTCATGTGTGTCTAGCCGGCAGCAATGTTTCCATCTTCAGTCATCTCAGATTGTGCAATCCCGACTAGAAGAAAATTCGTGTCTGTAAAACAGTGAGTGGAAGGAATCAAATAACCATTAATGTGTACTACTAGTGCCACCAGTCATTTCTGTTACATTTTTTCAGCATGCCTGCAAGTTATCTTTTTGGGGTTTTTCACAATCTCCGCATTTTTGACGACCAGTGACCCCTGCTCACACAAAAAAAAATCTGTTCGGAACTACCATGAGAAAGCATTATGCCAAATTTCAGCTAGATCAGACAAGCATTCAGATTCCACGTGTCCAAAAGGTTTTCAGAATTTGACCTCTGCTGACTGCAGATGACTTCTGAGGCTCTGACGACCCCAAAACAATAGGAATCATGTATTCTGTGGGGAAGTGGGGGCCTATCTATCAAGTATGAATTCATCATCAATACAGTGCGATCGAGTATCGTGTCAACACGGCTAGGCAATCACATACATACACACATCTGCACACACTGTAATGTACTGATAGATTACTCTGACTTCGTAAGAAATCAAATAAATCACAAGAAGGACACTCCCTCCCAGATTGACGAGCCAGTGCATCCTGGTCTATGAGTGAACTACATTCATAAAACCAATAGGCGAGGTATATAAGTGTATGAGAAACATGACAACAATATTGATTTTTTTTTCTGTCATTGCTCAAACAACAGGCCATGAATGAGTGCCATTCATGCGAGTAAACCAAAGGTCGCTTATCAAAAAAAAAGAAGTTACAACTTAAGAGAAACAGAATGTCAAATGACCCCGAAACACAAGAGTTGATCGACAATTACACACAACCATCCTGGCGAAAAAAATCACACATCTACCCGCTCAGTAATGCCATTACCACTTCCATAATCAGTGTCAACATCACACATCTTCAACCAGCTGATTGAATTACCCAGCGTTCATTGCAATTTGACAGTTATCAAATTAAAAAAAAAAAAAAAAAAAGGCTGATGTAATCAAGTACTCGTACAGCATACGTCATTCAACACGGGTGGAAATGCACATGTACAGTCGTACAGCATGAGTGCCAAGAACAAAGCTACAGTCTTGGTTTGGAAGCAGTCTTGATGATTTGTTGAGAAGGGAATAACGGGAGTCTATAACTTGCATCTGTATATTCCAGTAGTTCGCACTACAAAACCGGGGCGATAGCTTCCGATCACCCAACAACTGATGAATCGATCAGCGGTCTCCTTCTTTGGACCAATAGGCAAGTCTCCTACCGGCCCCATGGAAACTGTCCAACAAATGCTGGGTGGATCAATTCCGACTTTGGATTCAACCCCACCGCCTATCTCACTGCTCACATTCGAAACCTGAAATGGTAATAGCCTAAAGGCTCGGCCATAGTGCGCTACTGGTTCCAGAATTCACCTGACTATCGGGCCTGGCGCATGATTCCGCAGCTGTCCCAATGTTTGTCTGTTAGTGCCCGTATGTGATACGATGCCATCGAAATTAACCCAGTGTTTAAGTTTTGAGGCAATATGGTGTGCGGTATTATTGGGGTTACAGCCTCCCTCTTGCCAAGTTTGTCTCCTGATCCATCTCTGAACAACACATAGAACATTATGGCTACACAAGTTACACCGTATAGGCTGGTCCTACCGTTCCTGCTTCCCAGACATGGTGTACTGGAGCTCCAATGCAGAGCAGGAGTCAGTGTGTGGAGCCATGTTGCACGCCCCAAACAGAGCCCCACACAGTAGGTATAGTGACATGACGTTTGGGCGACATCAATTTGAAATGCTCGGGTGACAGCCTCCTTAGTTCTGAACGTAACATTCATTAGCCCTAGTTTGTCTCGTGATTATGTTATGAAAAATATATTTTGGCCAGATGCATCGATTTGGGTATTTATCAATTATATCCAGCAACACTGTAAGTGTTCGGGGGATATTATGGTTTGGCCGTGTGCACGCCGTCTCCGCTGCCGTCGCCGCGGCTCGCCCGCCGCCGGAAAACTTAGGCGTTAGCGCTCTCATTCTTAAACATTTTCCGATTGACCCAACACTTGGTACACAATGTAGTATGAGTAAAAATCACGGATAAGTTCGAAAAGGGCTATATCGTATATTTGGTGCCCCTCTATTTTGCGGGTTTTTTCGCAAAATTTCAAGTTTGGCGATTACACGAAACGTGGTGGTGTGGGAGTGTTGGAGCAGAAAAAATGGCGACAATTTCAAGGTCATCCGAGGTCAAGTGTGCATTCTTTGGCCCGTAGCCTAATTATGAGCTTAAGTTGTGATATTTCAAACTTCCTTGATTTTCATGAAACTGGGGAATAGGGCCAACTATAAGTGCAGATGAATTTTCCCAATGTGGCCAAGGTCACTGGAGGTCATCTTGCAGACTAATTTGCATAATAGTTGCCCAATTAGCAATTAGGCAAATTTATAAACGTTGTTGGATTCTCCAAACTTGGTGAGTCGGACCTCTAACAGTCCCGATGAATTATTCATGCGTTGAAATCACTGAAGGTCCTTATGTGGTGTAATGTAATATTCGTTAGCATAATTAGAATAATTAAGCAATTATTTTCTCAAACTTTAGGGATTGTTGAAGAAACTTTGTGAAAGGGACTACTCCAGTCCTGATTTTATTCAATAGCATCAAGATCATGAGGGTAAATTTTGGGACTAATTTGCATAGTGTCCTGATCAGTAAAATGATGGTTTAATACTTTTTTCGCAATAAACTTGGAATGTTAATTGGAATGCAATATGCTTATATGAGGGATGCATCACATGGAGTGTAACAATTTTTCATAAAAAACCGCATGGATTGGAAAGCATTAAAGGTACTTGGCGGGTCAAAAACTGATTTAGTACTTTTCGCCCAATAGCACTGGGTGGTTCATCAGAATGCAAAATGCTCTAGGAGTGGGATGTATCACATTGGAGAGTAACAAATTCTCATAACAACTGTCAGATCATTTAAAGGTCATCGGGGTCACTTAAGGGTCATCAAAAATGTTCTGTTTTTTGGTATAATCGGGAAGTGACTATCTGCGAAGGCGGGAAGGTTCACCATGGTGATGTAATTGTGACTGCATGTGTGTGACCTTGACCTGATTGACCTTTGTCGGGTGTCATGTGGTTGTTTTAAAGGTCAGAATCTTGACAAATGTGGCTTATTTAAGAGTTAGGCGGCAAAAAGAAGGGGAAAACGGTATTTTTGGATATGTGATAGAGTGTGTGTGCTATATGGATGGAAAGAACTCCCGCTTCGATCGGACACTTATTGGTTCGTTCACGGGGTCAAAGTTTCAATTTTATACCTTTTTCGCATAACATTGGGAAATGTCATTGGAAGAAATATGCTGCCAGGAGTGGATGTATCACATGAAGTGTGTAACAATTGCCATAAAAACCGCCAATTGTTCATTGAAGGTCCACTTAGGGCAAAAACTGATTTGCGTACTTTTGCAATAGCACGGGTGGTGGTCATCAGAAGCAAAATGCTCCAGAGTGGATGTATCACATGGAGAGATAAAATTTTCATAAAAAATGTCATACATTAAAAGGTATCGAGGTCACTTGGGCACTTCGGGTCAAGAACTGTTTTCTGGCCGGAATCGGAGAATGAATATCTCAGGCGGAGGATCACCAGTGGGATATAATTGGTGACCCTGCTGTGTGGGACTCTGAACCTGAATTTGACCTCTGTCGGGTGGCCATGTGGTTAAAGGTCGAATCTGAATGATGTGCGTAATTTAAGGATGCAACTTGTCCGGGGCTGTAGGGGTTTCTTGCCTCATAACAATTAACAAGGGCATATGGAATTGCCCATTTACCTGTACACGTGTTGTCGCTTAACAAGTTAGAATGTCTTCTTTCCCGAAAATTGTCCGGTTTAATGTTCACCAATTTCTGAATAAAGATGCGGGGAGATGATACGTTTGGCGTTTTGACCAGCCTGACATTTCTAGTAACATGGAGTACCACGACATTATAACCCCCCCCACCCCATAGCTTGTTTCCGTTGCCATCCTCCGTTGTTTATTACGCCTCTTTCTCAAGGAGAGAAGGGTGAAGTTTCCGTCAATACTCAATACGTCAGGCTATGGATGAGACCCCTTTCTGGCAAAAACCCTCCTACCCCGCTCCTCTCAAACAGCCCTCCCCGGACATCACTACCAACGCCGTATCTCCTGCCATTTGCATGCCATATGATACCTTGTGGGCGCCAGTTGACCCTCCACCATTACCTCACGGTCACGCTACTATCTATATGGAAGGGCTGCATGGAATTCACTGAAATAATGGTTTCGTAGGTCCCGTGTTTATGGCGGCAAATAGGGCCGAGAAGCTCATTTCGAGGCCAATGTCTTCTTCTGGCTACGTCACTACCACAACATTCATCAAAAACCCCTGATTTTATCACTAAAACACCTGTTCATGCTAAACTTCCCCCAAAAGCCGTTGACGCAAGTTTATTACTGCATTGCACAATTTAATCCATCTGATAAATTTATCGTACGATCAGTGCTCGAAATATCTACCGATCAGCAGTTGTCCGTCGCGGCTTCTAACTCGTAACTTCCACTAGCACGAACAGAAATTTGACTAGCCCTATAAATTTATAAGGCGATCCAACCGCTCGCGCTCGTCGGCCGACAGTAAAGACACAATATATTTCCGTTTTTTCGCAATGGTAATAATCCGATTCCTCAACCCATTTTTTGTTAAACATGAGCCCTATTGTATAAATATTACAACAAACTTTTTTTTTTTCTCCCCACGACTCAATATTTGTTTAGAATCTTAAATACAATTAAAGAAATAGAATCCACACATATGTATTTCTTGTTATTTATACCACTCGACACAGTCACTTGTTTTACCGACCCGTTTCGATGCAAAATCCTTAGGGCTATCCAGGGCTGTTTGCAGCGTGAGCAACATTTCACTAAATGATTAAACGAGCGTAATGCAAGCAATTTTTTTGTCAACTGCTATTGTACAAGATACCAGATATCAATCTATTGCGGGTTGATATTTTCAGCCGATAGGACATAGAACAAAAACCCGATGAGTGCTTTCTATTGACAGTTCCAACCGACATTAGACCGAATTGGTACTACTACATATTGAAACTTTATGCGAGAATATCTGATGCCACTCACCCCTCGTGAACACCGTGGTTGCCCAGGTAGTATTACAATGCTTTAGAGCAGTACAAGCTTGTGCTGTCACCGTAACGGGCATACACGAATGCTGCCCTTGCCCGCACGCAGTTCATACGTAGTGGCCTACGCAAACTGTACACACTACAGAATACAGGGCTCCAAGGCTACAACTACAACTTAACGAACGGTGATCTTTTTTGGCGGGGAGCTGGGACTGGGCCGCTTATGACAAGTCATTGATGGAGTTTAGGATCAGTCATGTGTTTTTTATTTTTAGTGGCCTATGCCTAGACCTTAAACTGAATTTTACCTCACTAGCCTGACGGCCAGCTGCACAAGTTTCAGTAGCCCGAACTGAACTTCTAGTAGCCGCTGGGGCTAATATCGGGCTTACGTAAATTTCGAGCACTGCGTGAACGATAAAAGTTACAATATTTTCAACTCGACATCCGATATTTATCGTATCTTCTCGCACAGTTGTGCCAGCCCTTGACTCAAACCAACCTTTTCCATGACTCAAAACTTACCGAGGCCTGGATTTTCATTGATGATAGTCCATGACTTTCCAGGTTTTCCCGACCTGGGAACCCAGGAATGACTGCCCAAACTTGACTGTGTATGTGTACTGGTTAGGCTAGTCTTCTAAGTTTGGATAAACTTCATCCGTTTCTACGCTTGTACAAATAGGCCTACCTCCACAGAGTGCATTAATTAGTGAACCTAGGCCTATGTTAAATGTGGAGGTTTTACTGTGTGTAGTCCTATCTCACTCTGACTCTGACTCTGACTCTCACTCTGAGTCTGACTCTATCGAGTTCATTCAAGTTATTGCCCTACATTTATTATTACAGTATCCTCTAACTGTAACCATTCTGTCTAGAACTAGCCTACCCTGTTGGTGTAGACCGGCCTGACTTTCGCAAAAACCTAGGCTAGAATGTTTTTTTTGTATAATAAATCATTTCATACTAAACAAATTGTGCAATCTCATACTCATATCGACATCTTCTTGACACGTTTTGGTTAATTCACATGTTCATCAAAATAAGTTTTTCGTAGTCGAAACCGTGCTAGTTTGTTTGACAATCCGTTCATCAACTAATTTATCCCGCATGCAGGCCACAAGCAGAGTGTGTATATGATATATAAGCCAGCCGGCTGGCAGCTAGCTAGATTATATCTTGATAGCCAACCGATGTAATGAAAAACAAGAACGCAAACTCCGCGTATTGATTCCTTTCTTTTTTTCCCTGACACGTTCCCCTTACTCAGCTATATTAACCCCTGCAAGATGTCTGTGGCCAACTCAAACCACAACTTGACACAAAACGATCACCTGCAATATTTACTTAGCGCATGAGATGAGAGTACTTGTTGCTTTTGAACCAAAGGTCAAAAGTCATCTAGAGGCAATTGAACGAAATAACTGAAAATAACCCGGTAAGTGAGTATATCTTGAAGAGTAAGGTGGAAGTCACGAGTCTAACCAGCGAGGTCATGTTTTTCCATTCATTGTTGAAGTCCCCCATCCGACCGTACCCTGAGTCGGCAGACTGCAGGCAGGCTAAAACATGATGAGGATCACTTAGGCAACATTCATCACTCATAAGTGACTGGTGTGGTCAAAGCCGATAGATTGAATGAAGTGGCAGTTCTTTGAATCGGCCTGCCCACATCATTAACAAATGTGAAAAAATATCTTTTTTTAGGGGTATATGTGTGTGGAAAGCGATTGTGCATACTGGCCTATATATTATCAATTTGCATCCCTTCACTACCCTGGACCAGGTGAGTCATTGTAGGTACAGTTCGGTGTCCAATAGCAGGTGTCCTCATCATGTTGGTCATTGTAACAGTATGTCGTGAATCACTAATTTGACTGCTGGTAAAGTCATTGCCAGTCAATCGTTTCAATTTGTACAGCAGAGTAGTCTTTGGTCTTTCAAGTGACTGAGGGTGTATCAATTTTCATTATTTTTCAGGCACACATTTACTGAGGGGTGATCATTTTGTTGAGTGCAATGACTCACCTTGTCTGGGGTACAATGGGTGGGATCATGCAATTGACAGTGCGATACCTGTTCCGAATACTTGTATCATATCCATTGTACCAGTCCATCAAATGTATTATGGCAATTTTTAGGGTCAAGGGACTTTCACAAGGCTTTCAATCACCTATTCTCTCCTACTTGGTGGGGTTGGGGCCTGTCTCCTCATAGACCCCACCCCATGCAGCCACCTCCCATAACAAAGATAATCGGCTGACGATAATAAATAATCAAATATATAATAGAACAGAAAAGATCTTTTGTATTCTCTATATATATAGCCCATGTTGAGACATTTCTGCATTATGTGTGGCTCAGTTCATGTTGATCCATATGAACTTCTGGCCAATTTTTTAACATGTTATTATCCTGGCACTCACTTTTCCACTTTTCCCAAATAGTCAACATCATGT